>JBAKBP010004621.1:74031-133320 GCA_037953745.1 Lithodes maja
CAAGTAACTGAGTAACTGAGTAACTCAATGACACACACATATACACAACTCACAACTCGCTCTCTCTCACACACACATATACAAAAACTCACAACTCGCTCTCTCTCTCAAACACACACACACAAACACTCTCCCACACACATACATCACACCCACACCAACACATTAACCAAGGAGAAATAGTTTAATTGTCCATATGGTCCTCCAAATTTAATTAACATACGAGTACTGTACCTACAGTTTCCATAGCCCAAATTAACCCCTTCATTACGATGACGCTTTGGCTTAGTTTTATTATGCACTCTAAATATCTATATGTATATGTGTTATGTTAAAATAAAGTTATTCTGAGTGCTGTTCTAGAACACACACACACACACGTTTGACTCCTCCTCCTTCCAACCTCTATACTAACCCCGCCCCCTTTTATTAGAAGCGATTAAAGGGCCATCTATTGAAAGATAAGTGAACTAACACATTGCCTCAGGCCATGACAACAAGTTCTGTCGTAGACTGTACAGTACAGTACTATCAAAGACAAAAGTTTGTTCCCCAACCAGCCAATGTGTGAATCTGAATCTTCTGGGGATCCAAAACACGAAGCATTCGTTGGGTGTAATTTGCACTTCTTTAAAATGCTTCGTTTGTCGACACCCAGTTGTTTCAGATTCACACAGTGACAGGTTGGGGGAACAAAATGTTGTTGTTGGTAGCACAGTACACAGAGCACTCACACACCAATACTCAATGACACACACATATACACAACTCACAACTCGCTCTCTCTCACACACACATATACAAAAACTCACAACTCGCTCTCTCTCTCAAACACACACACACAAACACTCTCCCACACACATACATCACACCCACACCAACACATTAACCAAGGAGAAATAGTTTAATTGTCCATATGGTCCTCCAAATTTAATTAACATACGAGTACTGTACCTACAGTTTCCATAGCCCAAATTAACCCCTTCATTACGATGACGCTTTGGCTTAGTTTTATTATGCACTCTAAATATCTATATGTATAAAATTGATAGTTAAAGTGTGCATAATAATTTACTTATTTAAAGGTATGTTGATGGTAATAAACCTATTAAATATACATAAGGAATGAAGGGTAAATCACCATCAATAAATCCAATGATTATATATGCCTTTTTTCCTTTCCTTTTTATACCCTACATTGGTTACGGTAATATTTCCCTGATATCATTGGACGATTTCATTCAGCTTACAAAGGGTCTGTGGTAGTCAAATGAACTACATTGTAAACAAATATATAGGTATAAATAAGGTGACTGAGTGTCCCTAATAGAGTTATAAAGGTATATTGGCATTAATATCATCACTATAAGGATATAGAGGTAAATCACTATCAATATACCCAATAATTGTAAACAGTAATATATCCTGTTTATAGCCATACGTTTTGATAGTCTAATAGTAGGCTACTCGTCTGTTTATAGCCATACGTTTTGATAGTCTAATAGTAGGCTACTCGTCTGTTTATAGCCATACGTTTTGATAGTCTAATAGTAGGCTACTCGTCTGTTTATAGCCATACGTTTTGATAGTCTAATAGTAGGCTACTCGTCTGTTTATAGCCATACGTTTTGATAGTCTAATAGTAGGCTACTCGTCTGTTTATAGCCATACGTTTTGATAGTCTAATAGTAGGCTACTCGTCTGTTTATAGCCATACGTTTTGATAGTCTAATAGTAGGCTACTCGTCTGTTTATAGCCATACGTTTTGATAGTCTAATAGTAGGCTACTCGTCTGTTTATAGCCATACGTTTTGATAGTCTAATAGTAGGCTACTCGTCTGTTTATAGCCATACGTTTTGATAGTCTAATAGTAGGCTACTCGTCTGTTTATAGCCATACGTTTTGATAGTCTAATAGTAGGCTACTCGTCTGTTTATAGCCATACGTTTTGATAGTCTAATAGTAGGCTACTCGTCTCACCTCCAAAAATGCTGCTTGAGTTAAAGAAATACGATATTCAATTATTAGCCAGAATTCAATCAAATAACCTCAAAATGATGTAGCGGTTAGCAAATATATATGCATAATAATGAAATTGTAACTAACTATGAAGAAATGTTCTACTTACATAAGTCCCATTTATAAATTAATAGAAGTTAAATTACTACCTAAGTATGGCTTGAAATAATTTAATTTGATATATAAAAATATAGTTACCATCTACTTCTTATCAAACATCTAGAAGCACTATAATAAACTGTGCCTCATGTTACTCAACACCAACAATAGAATAAGTAAAATAGTATAATATTCCATTATTATTTTTCATATTAAAGGTCCCTTTCAAAAATTACCTACTAAACCAATGCAATCAGTAGATCTTAATCAGTGCCAAATATTCCAGCGTCAAATTATTTTCTATGTAATCAATTAGTGTCCTTTTTGTATCATCCCTACTTCGGCCCATTAGTTTGTTGATTATAAGATGTTTCATCCCATTAGATTGTCGATTTTCATACGTTTACCATTCAGGTGTCGATATTTTTTAGAGCGGTATTATTTATACATAAATTAATAATATATCACACAGTAATACTACAATTATACAAAGATACATTTACAATATACATTCCCAATACAAACGGGATTTATGTTTAGTTGAGTTACAGCTGAATATAAAAGAAGAAAAATTACTTGGAGGCAGAAGGTTCTCCCAGAGAGAGACAGATTAATTAGTGATTTTTTTTTAATGATTTATCTGGCGTCGGAGAGGCAGTTAAGGACTTGTCTTGTGTCTTTTATTTTCAACTTTTCTTTCTGCCTGTTTTCTCTCGTACCTGGCTGAATCTGGATTATTGTTTGTGGGGGCTCCCTTTCTTATTGTGTTGTGGGACAGCTTAGAGGATAGGTATTGTACCAATAGAAAAAACATTTCTGGTGGTGGTGTTCGGCTTGGAGGCTAGGTATCGTACCGCTAGCAACTGCAGGTGATGGCTCACACACAAGTTGATGTTAACCAAAGGGATCAGTGTAGAGCTTCAAATTCCTTCTGTCTTATGCACTTGCTAGAGTTGTACTCAGAGGCTTTAAGACCAGAATGGCTAGTATCGAGTGTTGCGACTTTACCAAAATACCTATCAGAATTGCTGGTATTAAACACGGCGGGCTAACCAAAACTCTTTTCACTTTTTCGTCTTTGGACCGAGGGAAGCCTGCCTTGATTTTGGACCAAGGCCCCAGTATCGAACTTGGAAACAATTCTACCTTTAGACCAAGATTAGCTAGTGTTGTACTTAGCTGGCTTATCTTGGTCCATTCGGCTGGAATAGTCTCTCCTTCTTCTGGGTAGTCCTAGTCCTTTCCTGTGGGGACTAGAGGGGCATGGCGGTTGGTGATTTGCATTTCAGGGCCCTTCGTCGTCACTCCCGGAAATGGTCAGGTCATGTGGAGGCATCTGCATGGATGAAGGGTGTGCTGGTCCTCTGGTCCAGGTGTTTTTGTGTCCTTCTGACCTGGTGTTGTTGATGGTGCTGATGGCAACTATTTTTATGGTGGGCCTAACAATCATATGTTAGAATAAAACAAAAGAACACCACAATACCTCCACAAACGTCAGATGGGTTACTGTTAATCTCTTAACCCAACTTAGCCCAACAGTACTGGTGAAGTTGGTCCTGGTTGAGGTCTACACTGGTCTATACTGGTCGAGATGTCTGCTTTCCTACATGTTATTACCACTATATTAAATATATCCATACATTTTGTATTAATGGAATATAACACCAAAACAAAACAAAAACATTAAAGTAGAGTATTGAGGTGTGTGTGTGTGTGTGTAACTGTGTTGGGGGGGGGGGGGGGCTTTTGTAAGAGAGATCGGCCAACCTCAGCCATATTGGTGTCACTGGTGGCATTAGCCTCTAAATATACTCAAAATTATATTAACAAACTTATTACTCACTCGGTAATACTGGACCTGGTGCAGGATATATAGTTTGATCTTTGGATTTTAATTATACATGATACAAAAAAAATCACCTACCTGTTTGATAATTGCACCAATATGGCCTCCAATGAAACAGATGTCTGATATCTCACATTACAGGGTCTCTAGGCGGGTGGTTACAATATCACCTAACTTAACTTACATGCTAAAGAATGGTATGTTTTAGTTTGTCTAGGACTAAATGATTGTATGATACTCAGAGTAGACTTCTTATAGCCAAAAAGATAATTACAATTACCTACAGTAGAGTACATTCATTTTAATGTTTAATTATATGGGTCAATTTTTTCGTTTGTGCGCGTGTGTGTGCGCGTGTGTGTAGAGAGGAGAGAGAGAGAGAGAGAGAGAGAGAGAGAGAGAGAGAGAGAGAGAGAGAGAGAGAGAAAGAGAGAGCGAGAGCGAGCGCGCTACTGGGACCTATCAGTTAATTTAAACCGAAAATTGTGTGTTATCCAAACCATCTGAGTCGGTCCACTCTAATGATAATGGGAGAGCTGTTCCTGATGGATGAGAGACCATGGGAAAATTTGTCCTCATATAGTGACACGTATTATTAGTCAATTTGTATATCTAAAACTAAAAATAAAATTTTGGAAAACCAGATTATAGTACATATTGGATGTCCAACCTATACCAAAACACAAGTCAAGTAAAAGAAAACAAAATAACAAGAAAATACACAAATAACCAAGGTATTTTATTAAAAGGAGCGTAACTGTATGGTGCATGCCAAGAATATACAGGTACAATTGTGTTATTTATTAAAAGGAGCGTAACTGTATGGTGCATGCCAAGAATATACAGGTACAATTGTGTTATTTATTAAAAGGAGCGTAACTGTATGATGCGTGCCAAGAATATACAGGTACAATTGTGTCATTTATTAAAAGGAGCGTAACTGTATGGTGCATGCCAAGAATATACAGGTACAATTGTGTCATTAATTAAAAGGAGCGTAACTGTATGGTGCATGCCAAGAATATACAGGTACAATTGTGTTATTTATTAAAAGGAGCGTAACTGTATGGTGCGTGCCAAGAATATACAGTTACAATTGTGTCATTTATTAAAAGGAGCGTAACTGTATGGTGCATGCCAAGAATATACAGGTACAATTGTGTTATTTATTAGAAGGAGCGTAACTGTATGGTGCATGCCAAGAATATACAGGTACATTTGTGTCATTTATTAAAAGGAGCGTAACTGTATGGTGCATGCCAAGAATATACAGGTACAATTGTGTCATTTATTAAAAGGAGCGTAACTGTATGGTGCATGCCAAGAATATACAGGTACAATTGTGTTATTTATTAAAAGGAGCGTAACTGTATGGTGCATGCCAAGAATATACAGGTACAATTGTGTCATTTATTAAAAGGAGCGTAACTGTATGATGCGTGCCAAGAATATACAGGTACAATTGTGTCATTTATTAAAAGGAGCGTAACTGTATAGTGCATGCCAAGAATATACAGGTACAATTGTGTCATTTATTAAAAGGAGCGTAACTGTATGGTGCATGCCAAGAATATACAGGTACAATTGTGTCATTTATTAAAAGGAGCGTAACTGTATGGTGCGTGCCAAGAATATACAGGTACAATTGTGTCATTTATTAAAAGGAGCGTAACTGTATGGTGCATACCAAGAATATACAGGTACAATTGTGTCATTTATTAAAAGGAGCGTAACTGTATGGTGCATGCCAAGAATATACAGGTACAATTGAGTCATTTATTAAAATGAGCGTAACTGTATGGTGCATGCCAAGAATAAACAGGTACAATTGTGTCATTTATTAAAAGGAGCGTAACTGTATGGTGCATGCCAAGAATATACAGGTACAATTGTGTCATTTATTAAAAGGAGCGTAACTGTATGGTGCATGCCAAAAATATACAGGTACAATTGTGTCATTTATTAAAAGGAACGTAACTGTATGGTGCATGCCAAGAATATACAGGTACAATTGTGTCATTTATTAAAAGGAGCGTAACTGTATGGTGCATGCCAAGAATATACAGGTACAATTGTGTCATTTCTATAAAATTCACTTCAAGACAGACATTTTGCCTCATTTTATGTCTGGTTGCGGCCTTGGTGTGAACATACCCTTACATTCTCTGGAATACGCTTGGTACCCTTGCTAGGCGTTGGAGTCTGACAGTACCCGGCATATTCCCTGCGTTGAATTACCTACGTATTATCCGGGTCCTCTATCATATACCATATTATGGTTCCATGTCAGTTGAACCAGTGCCACTTCACCCAGTGCCACTTTAACCAGTGCTAACTCAACCAGTGGCCACTTCAACCAGTGACCATTTCAACCAGTGACCATTTTAACCAGTAACCTAACCTAACCTACCTAACCTAACCTAACCTAACCTAACCAAACCTACTGGTTAAAATGGTCACTGGTTGAAATGGTCACTGGTTGAAGTGGCCACTGGTTGAGTTAGCACTGGTTAAAGTGGCATTGGTTGAAGTGGCACTGGTTGAAGTGGCACTGGTTCAACTGACCTGTCACCACCATATATAATAAAGAAAAGATACAAAAGGAAGTGAAAACCGATGTCCAGCAACGAATACATGCTGTGAAGGCACACACGATGGTGCTAGCGAATGGTGATTGTTTGTTTGTTTATATTCACACTCAAAAGTTGTGTTATACTTCCATAATATAATTTACCTTACTTATCTCACTAGTAAAAATGTAACAATGAGGGCCATAATCCCAATATACAAAACCATAATAATAATGCTTATTACCGGTACTGTTGAAAAATATATTTTTCTTCGGTCAAAAGATATCAAATTGAAGTTGTGAAGGTTGGATGTGACCACTGAGGGTGACTGTTGTGACGTTAACTACTCCGTTAGAACCGCATGGCTTGTCCTACAGTGACTCGCTAGGATCGCCAGGGCAGTGGATGGGGCTACAGTTTATGTATTAGAGTGTGCTTTATTTCATATGAAAGCTCGTGTAATGGGCAGTCCAGAAAGGCTCTTTGTTTTCACCCATGTCAAGGCTTTATATATTTAATTGTAAAGTATATGTTTTATCATTAACTAGTAATGATGGGATCTGGGAGAGAGAGAGAGAGTAGAACAGAGTGAGAGGGGGGCGCGCAGTATTTTTGCCCCGCTCGATGACGTCACGGCTGGCTGCCTCGTGGGGGTTGGTTGAGAGAGGTCCTTACCATGCTGCTAGCTCCCTTGCTAATGGCTAGAGGACTTGTAACCGCTTTTTTCCCACGCGGCTCGAGCTAGTGCGAGTATATATACAGTTCCTCGCCACTCTCTCCCTCAGATCTGGTTTCTAGAACGCATCTATCTTATCCCTTGCTACCTGTCCCCTGATCTGCACCTGAGAATCTTTTCCTCTGCCTATCTCTCTCATTTCCCATATCTTTCACCACCTTTTATTAATATACCCCCTCTGGTTAACTCTGCAAAATCAGCTTCATGCTGGCCAGTTGTATTGTGCGTTAAGGTCTGATATAACCTATGTATGTTTAGTTGTTAAAATAAGTTGATCACGAAGCATTGGTTGGCATTCATATTGTTTAGTACCGCTTCCTATAAATATTAGTGTTCTGCTGGATTAGATAATGCTAGACTAGGGGTCTGATATTATAAGGTATTGTTTCCAATAGGTGCTGGCTTTAGTTAAAAGCTGCACGACATACCTGAGAACTGGAGTTGATTGAGTAAATTCTAGTCTGTGTGCCATTGAGAGTAGAGCATGCACGAATGAGGGCTTTTTGCCTATACCATTCTGCACTGTTCTAAGCTCGTTGTTTGTCTTTGAGGTACGCCAGGAGAACGCTTAATACTTCGGTATTAAGGTTTCTCAAGAGAGCTACCCTTCCCTATAACGTAATATTTGACGCACAGACTTGAGATTTGCACTAGGCTATGCGGCATGCCATGCGCACCAGTATCTCGTATCATTGACTCTAGCTAGACTTTATCAGTCAAAGTAGACATTAAGTATATTAACCTAATTACTCTTTTTATGCATACCCATTTATGATTACACAAGCATTTCGCAGCCTAGTTTGATGTATGGAGACACAAACGACTTAGGCTCTTTTTGTTGATAGGAATACTGCATTGTCGTGGCGATTATTATTGTTGTAGTGTTTAGGATATTCTTGGCTCCGACGTCATTATATATATTCTGCCTTTTTGTGTGCATAGCCTGCACGAGCATTGTTCCGCTGCCTGCCATTTTGGGTTCCATTTCCGATACGAGCATCTTTATAGTATCTAACATTTAAAGAAGATTCCTTGTTAGTGTTGAAGGACTTTAGTGCACTTTCTTTAATGCAGGTGTGCCTGACATTTATTGATTAAAGTAACGTAAGCTGTAACTTCTCTTACCACCTTACTTTGCATACCATAACCAAGCACCTTCGGTTATAGGTAGTAATAGGCTGTTTTCACATAACATTAAGCCTAGAGTAGACGCACATTTATTGAGAGTTTGATAGCCTATTATTGCATATAGAACTCTGTAGAGTATTTGTGTTCTTTGTTCACTGGGAATATACATCAGAGGTTGGATCTAGCGCTTTCCGTTGTAGCATTTATGCCATTACTAGTCCAATGAATAAGAGCCCTGATATATTTAAACCTCAGTCGTAACAAATGGCGACCTTACCTAGGATTTGGTGAACCTACATTTATTAGCAGGGAACATTTGTTGTTTTGGAGAATATTTTGCGGGGATCAGCAAGAATAATTTTGTTTTGCAACATAGTATAGCCCTCGAGTATTTCCGAGAATTTTTGTGTGTATATTGAGGTATAAGAGTTTGGGGTACTTCTTTTCTGAATATTGAGGTGGGAAATTTTTGTGAGCATCATGTCTTATACCGGATCAGAGGAGAATGGAGACACAGTACGTAATGTCGAAACTGAGGAACAGCAGTATGATGATATGGTTAATCAGGTGAACTGTGAGGAGGATGCTAGGATATTTTTGCAATGGCCTGTTACTGCCGAGCGGTTGAAGGGTATGGAGCGGTACGGTCTTCAATGCCTGGCCACAGCTATCGGTCATGCGGTTACTAGCAGCATGACCAGGGATAACTTGATAACGTGTGTACTGGGCAGGGTGACTGGTGAGCGAGATGGGTTGAGTGCTCAAAGCCCTTTGGCCATGCTTCCCCTACACTCGATTCCCAGCCGTCCCAGTAGTTTGCTGACCCCGGGTATGCTCCCGCAGTTGGGTGGTGACTGGCAGGGTGGGTTGCCCCTGGGGGGACCACCGGTAATTTCAAACATTGTAGCACCTTCACCTCCTCAAGGTTTAACTCCCGAATTATTGCTTCAGCTCGAATTAGCTAAGATCCAGCAGCAAATAGAATCAGCTAAGATCGAAGAGAGAAATGGGTCGGCGAAGACAGTGGTCCGAAGCTTGCTAGTGTATTTTTCCCGGTATAGTTACCCGCAGGGGATTCAGTCAGTTCAGGGACCCAACTTCACTTCTAGCCTCTTTGTTCAAGCAATGCCGCAGCATGAGATTGTTGGGGTTGTGTCATCTGCGTATCATCCAGAGAGCCAGGGTGTGTTAGAGCGATGGCACTCAGCCTTGAAATCTGTGCTTCGTTGTTGTTGCTTTGAGAGTGGGAAGGATTGGGATCTTGGCCTGCCATGTGTTTTGTGTGCTGTGCGGGAGGTACCTGGGGAGAGTTTGGGATTCAGCCCTAATGAGCTCGTCTTTGGACACCGTGTCAGAGGGCCTCTCCATATGGTTGAAGAAGTATGGGAGGGCGCAGAAAAACCTTGTTCTATGCTCAAGTGTGTCCTCAACAGTCGAGAACGGATGTTGCGCAGTCTGGAGTTGGCTGGCCGTAATTTGACTAGCTCCCAGGCCCTCAGGAAGGACAGGTACGACCTCAAGGTTGAACTCGTGGAGTTTCACGTGGGTCAGGAGGTGTTGATTCTACTGCCCGTTGTAGGTCACCCCTTATCCGAGAAGTACGCTGGTCCTTATAGGGTGGTTGAGGAGCTATCAGACCTGGATTACTTGGTAGCCACTCCAGACAGACGGAAGCGCAATCAGTTATGTCATGTTAATCCCATGAAGGAGTATGGGAGGCACCCCCCTGAGCCTCTCACTGTGCCTGTGATGACGTTTAGCAGTCAAGGTGGAGAAGGAGAACGGGACAGTCAAGCTCAGGTGGAGGATAACTGGAAGGATAAGAAGTTCAAATGGGCACCTGAGTGTGAGAAGGTGTTTAGAGAAGTAAAACACCTGTTGTGCACTCACCCGATCCTCAGGGCCCCTGACTTTAGCCTACCTTTCCAACTAGCAACGGAGGCTAGTGGTGTGGGGGCTGGTGCCGTCCTTGTGGAAAAGGACGATGATGGGCTGGAGCATCCTGTTAGTTTCTGCTCGGAGAAGTACAATTCGGCCCAGGGGAGCTGCTCTGTTGTCGAGGAGGAGCTGCTGGCGGTTGTGCTTGCGCTGGGGCATTTCGAGGTCTATATTCCAGCCTATGTAGTTTACCCAGATCATCACCCTCTCAAGTTCTTGGACCAGTTTCACAATCGGAATATAAGGCTGACCAGGTGGTCACTAAGGTTATTGGTATATAACCTGGACATACGCCATATTGCCGGTTGTGACAACGTGGTTGCAGATGGTCTTTCAAGGGTATATGATCCTGGGTAGATTGACACCCGGGTAGCCTCCTGCTTTAGTTTGAATAGTATTTTGCGCTTGGTGCTTGTTGGCTCGCGGTTGTAGCCCAGCGTATTGGGTCGTAAAGCAGTAGTTGAGCGTTTGGTATAGAAGAAAAAACTAGGCTTGCCCCTATAGTGCAGCCGAAATAAACAAATTATAAACATAAAAATCAAATAAAAACTCTTTCTTTGATAGTTGAATTTTTTCAGTATGTTATAGCAGTAATTCTGAGTTGCACTCCTCTCAGAATGCTGGGCTAGAGAAGCTCGCTCTTGAGGAGCATAACTACATATAATTTAACCTATGGTGTTGGGGAAGGTTATAATTTTGAAAAATGTTTTGTTGAAGAACTGTGCCAGATATTTTACTGCCGCTGGGTGATGGGAAGTGGAGATATAGCATGGGTTCTAACCATCAGATTTTTGTGAGCCTTGGGGCCTCTGAGAAAAATCTTGGGGGGGTGTGACGTTAACCACTCCGTTAGAACCGCATGGCTTGTCCTACAGTGACTCGCTAGGATCGCCAGGGCAGTGGATGGGGCTACAGTTTATGTATTAGAGTGTGCTTTATTTCATATGAAAGCTCGTGTCATGGGCAGTCCAGAAAGGCTCTTTGTTTTCACCCATGTCAAGGCTTTATATATTTAATTGTAAAGTATATGTTTTATCATTAACTAGTAATGATGGGATCTGGGAGAGAGAGAGAGAGTAGAACAGAGTGAGAGGGGGGCGCGCAGTGTTTTTGCCCCGCTCGATGACGTCACGGCTGGCTGCCTCGTGGGGGTTGGTTGAGAGAGGTCCTTACCAAGCTGCTAGCTCCCTTGCTAGTGGCTAGAGGACTTGTAACCGCTTTTTTCCCACGCGGCTCGAGCTAGTGCGAGTATATATACAGTTCCTCGCCACTCTCTCCCTCAGATCTGGTTTCTAGAACACATCTATCTTATCCCTTGTTACCTGTCCCCTGCTCTGCACCTGAAAATCTTTTCCTCTGCCTATCTCTCTCATTTTCCATATCTTTCACCACCTTTTATTAATATTATACCCCCTCTGGTTAACTCTGCAAAATCAGCTTCATGCTGGGCAGTTGTATTGTGCGTTAAGGTCTGATATAACCTATGTATGTTTAGTTGTTAAGATAAGTTGATCACGAAGCATTGGTTGGCATTCATATTGTTTAGTACCGCTTCCTATAAATATTAGTGTTCTGCTGGATTATATAATGCTAGACTAGGGGTCTGATATTATAAGGTATTGTTTCCTATGGGTGCTGGCTTTAGTTAAAAGCTGCACGACATACCTGAGAACTGGAGTTGATTGAGTAAATTCTAGTCTGTGTGCCATTGAGAGTAGAGCATGCACGAATGAGGGCTTTTTGCCTATACCATTCTGCACTGTTCTAAGCTCGTTGTTTGTCTTTGAGTTACGCCAGGAGAACGCTTAATACTTCGGTATTAAGGTTTCTCAAGAGAGCTACCCTTCCCTATAACGTAATATTTGACGCACAGACTTGATATTTGCACTAGGCTATGCGGCATGCCATGCGCACCAGTATCTCGTATCATTGACTCTAGCTAGACTTTATCAGTCAAAGTAGACATTAAGTATATTAACCTAATTACTCTTTTATGCATACCCATTTATGATTACACAAGCATTTCGCAGCCTAGTTTGATGTATGGAGACACAAACGACTTAGGCTCTTTTTGTTGATAGGAATACTGCATTGTCGTGGCGATTATTATTGTTGTAGTGTTTAGGATATTCTTGGCTCCGACGGCATTATATATATTCTGCCTTTTTGTGTGCATAGCCTGCGCGAGCATTGTTCTGCTGCCTGCCTTTTTGGGTTCCATTTCCGATACGAGCATCTTTATAGCATCTAACATTTAAAGAAGATTCCTTGTTAGTGTTGAAGGACTTTAGTGTACTTTCTTTCATGCAGGTGTGCCTGACATTTATTGATTAAAGTAACGTAAGCTGTAACTTCTCTTACCACCTTACTTTGCATACCATAACCAAGCACCTTCGGTTATAGGTAGTAATAGGCTGTTTTCACATAACATTAAGCCTAGAGTAGACGCACATTTATTGAGAGTTTGATAGCCTATTATTGCATATAGAACTCTGTAGAGTATTTGTGTTCTTTGTGCACTGGGAATATACATCAGAGGTTGGATCTAGCGCTTTCCGTTGTAGCATTTATGCCATTACTAGTCCAATGAATAAGAGCCCTGATATATTTAAACCTCAGTCGTAACACTGTACAATCGGCCTAATAAGTCATGTCTCGGCACCAATTATGTTTTGATCAATAAATCGTATCAGCAATATTTACACATGAATTATTCTATTTGAGTGCGATATACAAACATGTTCCTACACTTACCCACCAAATTCAACATCTGATAGACATTAACACTCAAGGAGTGGCTAGGTCGGTAACTTCTACTACCTGCCAAGCGGGTAGTTTTACCCTAAACGAGCTTATTTCTGTGCTCTTTTTCATTCATAAACAAGAGCCAGAGCGTAATATAATTTTGTATCCGTGAAAGGGCGATAATTGAGTTTTCCAATGACACGAGAACCATCCTTCTACGACCACGCGTTATCTTGCAACGATCTTGCAACACGAAGGAAAAATCGCTAAAATACAGTAATTTCGTTACATAATTCCCTGTGTAGCGAGGCAATGGGTGTGGATGTGTGTGGAGGGAAGGGCAGTCGCGGCGCGAGAGCCGTGCCGAACGGTCAGAGCCAACCTACGCTCCTCCCACCGCTCGTCTCTCTCTCAGAGCCAATTATGTGCTCAAAATTGCTACCGACTTAAGGCGGGCCCCGCCACATAGTCCTTGGTTCTCTAGACCGCCTTAAGTCGGGCCCTGCCAAAGAGGGGTTAATACAGCACAGAGCGACCCAAACGTAATGAGAGCTGGGACATGACTTAGTAGGGCGACAGTGCATGTGGAGTAAAGAAACGAGCCCCGGTTGGTGCACAGGAACAGAACAGCTGACATTGTGTTGCAGATAGGATGGGTTCTTCTCTAGCTTATAAACAGACTGTCTCTATTAAAGCGGAGGTAGTTGCTTTCTCTGGACCCCCTTCTCCCTTATGTTTAGCCCCATTAGTTTTGACATTTTTACGCGTTCGGTCCATTAGTTTGTCAATTTTGAAACCTTTCGTCCCATTTTTGTATAAATATTTAGACCTTTCGTGCCATTTAGGTGTCGATTTTTTCCTGGCGAGTGATAGCGAGCCTACATGTTTGGAGAAATCGGCCTTTAGCTGGGACATGTGTTACCAAAAATGTACAAATTTATCTCAAAGGGGAATCTTGAGGATAATATATTAAGCTTGATGGGTGTCTACGAAGGAAACTAAAACAAATAATAAATAAATATATACACTAGACTTACACATCTGATGCTCAAGGCTTTCATAATAAGATAACATTGTAATGCCGTACATTATAAACATTCCACGACCATAATCCTAACGAAATAATTAATCAACCTCTAAATGTCAGGCAACATTCAAGAGCTCCGTAATATTTAATAGTTTTCTCTGTAAAGGAAAGTACTAGGGAATAAGCTAAGTAGTTATGATGGGACATGTTATCCATCATTCAATCAGACTAAAGGTAAACTCCCTTGGTAATCCCGACACTAACTTATGGAAGCCAAGCATGGACGTTCGGGAAGAGACTCGGACCAAGAGTAAGAGCGGTGGAAATGAGTTACTTGAGAAGTGCGTGCGGAGTTACATGGAGGGGTAGACAGACGAATGAGGAAGTAAGAAGGAGGTGTGGTGTGGAGGTAGATGTGCTGGAAAGTGTGAAAAGGAACAACTTGAGATGGTTCGGCCATAATATTATGGAACATATGGGAAGCGAGAGAATGAATAAGAGGGTGTACGAGAGCGAGGTGGAAGGACAGAGAGGGAGAGGTAGACCGAAGGAGAGGTGGAAGGATGGAGTGAGGAAGTATATGAATGAAGGCGGTGCTGGTTGGGAGGAGGGGCGTCGACTGACTGGGGACAGAGGTGCATATATGGGGGTGTTTCGTTCGTGGCCACCCCTTCGGGGATCATGGCGTCGGGCAATAGATAGATAGATAGATAGTACAGCGGGTAAGCTAACCTATTGTGCATTTTTTGATAAAAGCACCAATTTTGGCACAGAGGTAGACCAATATATTATGAACAAATTTGGATGTGGAGCCATCGCCCAACTGCCCCCTGGCGGCCGTGGCGCCCATTTTCCAAAATGGCCGCCAGCAGACACCCAAAAGACACACAGAAGTTAGATAAAGTTTGCTGCTGAAGGTTTTAGTGAATGTTTATTGAATGTTTTGAATCAAGACATGCCAGATAGCTCTTAGTCACATTTTGGGAGATGCTGCTGATATTAATTAACATATTTTGGCTAATAGCAGATGAAATGGCGACAAGGAAACCCATGATCAGGCATCAAATGCTGACATTCCTTGTGAATAGGCTAGATTAATTTAAGTTGTGGAAATGTTATCTGACCTTCTTCCTCTGTCTGTCAATAGCTATTCATGGACACTGCCCACGCCAATTAAGATGCCAATTAACAAAATTATTAACACAATTATGCTAATTACATCGATAATACAACAACAATAACAGAACCAGATAGTGATAATTATGGTGGCTTGCTCTCATCAGATCAATCCTGGGCAAGTCCATTGCAACGTCCCAAAGCTGCTCGTCGGTGCAGCTTTTTCTTTAGCAATATAAGGGGACTTCACTCTAACATCAATTCTGTACACCAATTTCTTCAAGCAGAATCCCCTACTCTCCTTTTTTTGACAGAGACTCAAGTAACATCCACATCTGACACGTCTAGATTTAATTTTCCAGGTTATCAACTGCTCCAAAATTTCAGACCTAAGGGAGGTGTATGTTGCTTCGCAAAATCTGAAATTGCCCTGGAGGAGGTTACTAGTTTCAATTGTCCCTATTTTGATTATTCTATATACAAATTAATTTCTGCTGGTAAATTTAAATACATATGTTGCATCTACCGTTCCCCAAATACTCCTCCAGAGCAAAGTCTTTTTGATTATCTGTCCTCACAACTCAGTGTCCTCAACTTAAATGCTTCTTCTGAAATCACTGTGTTGGGTGATTTTAATGTCCATAATGTTGAATGGCTCACTTATTCAGCCAGGACTGATGATGCTGGTCTTGAATGTGAGCTATTTGCAGACTCATTTAATCTCACTCAACTAGTCAACCAACCCACCCGTGTACCAGATAATCCTAATCATAATTCCCACCTACTGGACTTATTTTTAACAACCAATTCAGAAAATTATGATGTTACAGTGAGGTCCCCGCTTGGATCTTCTGATCACTGTCTGATACAGGCCACCTGTCTATCACCTACCACACCTTCCCACTCTGAACCTGTTTTGGTGACTAAATGGCATTACGATAGGGCAGACTGGGAGGGTCTTCAAGGTTTCTTTATTGATATTCCCTGGACCTCTTTCTTTTCTAATGATGCACACTCCACCTTGAGCCACATACAAGATTTTGTAAAAATTGGAATGGAAACTTTTATTCCTCATCAAAAGTACAGTAAAAGATCTAATTCACCTAAATGGTTTGACCATAATTGTGCTAGAGTAACTGAACAAAAAGCAATAGCCTACAATGCATACACAAGATCAAAAACACATGAAGCCTTTAATTACTTTAGAAACATCAGAAATCATGCCAAAACTGTATTAAACCTAACTAAATCAAACTTTCTCCACAAGCAGGCAAATAAACTTCTAAATAATCCAAATGATAACAAAATATTTTGGTCTACTCTTAACTCATTTAAATCCAACTTCACTACTGCTTCATCCATTCCACCATTAAAATCTCCGACTGGCAATCTTGTAAGTGACCCACGAGGTAAAGCTAACCTTCTTGCGGATATTTTCTCCACCAACTCAACCTTAGATGAAATAAATCAAGATGTCCCTGTACTTAATTTTAATTCGCCTGAAATTCCCTCACTTAAGATCCACACCAGACATGTCAAAACTATTTTGCAGAATCTCTCGGTAGATAAGGCTCCTGGTCCAGGTGAAATTCCTCCAATAGTACTTAAGAATTGCTCCTTGGTGCTCGCTCCGGTATTGGCAAAATTTTTCCGTCTGTGTACTCATACTTCATGCTTCCCAGTACCCTGGAAAGAAGCAAACATCCATCCAGTTCCTAAAAAAGGTGCCTCTTCAGATCCATCAAACTACAGACCAATAGCTATAACTTCCACTCTTGGTAAAGTCTTTGAAATTATATTAAATAATCACATAATTAAGCATCTTGAGAATAATAAATTAATCAGTGATAGGCAATATGGTTTTAGACGATGTCGATCAACTGCAGACATGCTTTGCCTTCTTACGCATCAAATCAACCAAGCTACAGACCAACATGGTGAAACACATACAATAGCACTGGATATATCAAAGGCATTTGATAGAGTCTGGCATCAATCCTTATTGTCGAAGATGTCACACTACGGCCTTGCATCATTAGTTCCACTAATTTCTTCTTATCTTCATAACAGAAAAATACGTGTAATGGTAGATGGCCTTTATTCTCAATTTCACTCAATAAATGCTGGTGTTCCCCAGGGATCAGTTTTGGCCCCAATTCTGTTCCTCATTCATATCAATGATCTCATAATAATTATCTACCACTCATAATCCAATACATTCCTATGCAGATGACTCAACACTCCACAGTTCCTTCACATTTACCAATTCTGTCACCCAACCCGATCTTATAAATTCAAAAATAAACACTGCAATTTCTCTGAACCAGGACCTTTCTAGAATTAATGGATGGGGACAAAAGAATCTAGTTTCCTTTAATGCACAGAAAACCAAGTACATTCAATTTTCTAACCGACAGAATCTCACTGACTCCCATATATTTTTTAATGATGTAAATATTCCCACTTCCCCTAGTATTGACATTCTCGGTGTAACATTAACTACTAACTTGAGCTGGACACATTATGTTAGAAGCATTGCTAAGAATGCCTCTAAAAAACTGGGACTCCTGTACAGAGTTCGAGAATTCTTCACTGACGAGCAGTTGGCCGTGATATATAAAAGTCATGTGCGTTCTCAGATGGATTACTGTTCACCTCTGTGGGGTGGAAGTGGAGTGGTTGCATTGAGGCAGTTGGACAAAATTCAAAATAAAGCTATTAGATTAATCAATAACCCTGCAATCACACAGGACCTTCCTACATTATCCATACGAAGAAACGTTGCATCCCTTGCATTATTCTACAGATATTTTCACAGCAATTGTTCCGAGGAACTTGCTTCAATTGTGCCGCCTCTCCACATCTTTCCCCGTAGAACTAGGGCAGCTGAGAGCGCCCATGAATTTACACTTTCTCCTCCACAATGCAGAACTTCTGCTTATCAGAATTCATTTATCCCCAGAGCTACTACTCTTTGGAATTCACTTCCCTCGAATTGCTTTCCACAAACTTACAATCTACAAATGTTTAAATCCAGTTGTTACAAACATTTTATGAATGGAGGATGCCTTTAGGCACATGGACCTCTTTGTTTTATCTGTGTTTTTCCTTCCTCCGTTCATTGTCTCTTAAAAAAAAAAAAAAAAAAAAAAAAAAAAAAATTATACTTCTGTGGTCAATGGACACTACTACATTTAATTATCATGCTAATTAACACATAATCTGCTAAATGCAATATTCAGATAAGTTCACTGTTTTACAGTACCTGTGTACTGTCTGGAACAGTTCAGAATCTTCATCTTAAGTTTGCGAGTTCAGTTCTGAGAGCACTCCCCGTCGCAAGCACACAGTGGTGTGCATTCCAGACTGGCCTTCTTGCACTTGCACTTCTTGATGCAGATCTTCTGGCATTTGCAGGAGACAAGCTCCCGGCAGACCTTGGATACCTCGGGGATCGTTGTCCAGAGAGGTTCGTACATGTCACTGGTCTTGATTCAACCCCAGTCGGTTGGTGATGGCAATGTTGGTGCAGGAACCAGGGCCTGACCCCAGACATGTCCGCCCTGGTATATTGCGCGTCGGACGTGCTGCTTCAGGGCTGCACTTGTCGGTGGGATCAGATGGACATTGCTCTTCTTTGCAAACAGTTTGCGGTGTGCCTTGTCGATATCGGTTGCGGTGCTTGTTCTGTCGTAATGCAGGATGACAAACCTCTCGATGGTGTGCATGGCATCTTCATCAATATGATCCGGTGCAGTGGAGAGGTCAGTGAGTGTCTGGGTTAGCTGAGGTAGAGCTGTCCACACTGCCCATGCTGTCCTCTTGCCATGTCCGGCGAAGCAGGAGACCGTGTCGCAGCCCGTCAAAGCATGAAACATCGGTAGTGCCTGTGCTTTCTCAGGGCCCAGAGCCCGCGCCATCTCATGGGCTGCCAAGAACCGGAAAGCCTTGCCCGTGCCGAAGGACACCCTCACTTCGGCTTCCTCCTCCAGGGTGCGTGCCAGAGCCACTGCCAGGACAACAACATCAGTGTCAACTGTGCGGATGAGGATCTTCTTGTGCCATTGTGAACAGCGTGGGCGGCATGCAACATCATGCGGCTGTCGGCTTCTTCGTGGTTGCAAGGAGCCAGGGCTGCAGTATCTAGGAGCGGTGGCTTCCTCAAGACATCATCTCCTTCATTGATGACCAGCTCCTTGTCTGCAAGCTGGAATGAGTCGTGGAGGACGCCAGAGAGGAAGCTGAACAGCTCTGTCTTGTTCTCGTCGACTCTGAGGAAGCTGGTCCAGTTCCTGGGGATCGTTGCACCACCCACCACCCGTCTTCTCACCCATTTTCCGCGCTTGGCTCTTGCTGTACCCTTCAAAGAGTCTGTATTGTAGCGGTCCCACACCAGGTCCAGTCGCGTGGCTTGATGGAGTTTTGAGAGTATGTAGGGCACAAAGACCTGCTGTGCATACTCGTTGAAGCTTTTTGCTGTAGCTGGCTTCAGCATCTAGATGTTGACCGCTCCATCTAGCACAATGCAGCTGGTTGGAGGAACCTCAGACTGGGGCTGACTGAGGTCTTCCAGACAAGCGAGAAGATCACTCTTGACACCCAGCCGGATGCCACCACCATCTGATAGTGCAGGGGGGCAGGCTTGGTTTTCATGTTGGAAGAATTCCTCTAGATTCCCATCCCGGTTCTGGCACCCGATATACAGACGAGAGAACAGGTCCACGTCATTCTTCAGGGATTTCATCTGCTGCTTGCCCTTTCCTGGAGGTTTTGAAGCAGGCTGACCGAAGATTTTCAGCTTGTTTCTGTGGATGGCATCTCCTATGGGTTTCGTTCTCTCCACCAGGCGTTCTCTGACGAAGTTGTCAAACTGCAGCTGACCCACTTCGTGTGCATGACGGAGGGCGTCTACAGCTCCAGGTTGTGCGATCTCCTTGGTGTCGAGTACCAGCAGATCTTGACTCTACTCTTCAAATGGATTCCCGAAGTCTTCCATCACGTTGACCATCGACTGTACATCTTTCTGGAAAGCAGTCTGCACACTTGCTGACTGGTCATGGTGCCTTGTGTCTTGTGGTCTGTTCCCCGGGTCAGTTTCATCGTGGAACTGTTCGATGAGCGTGGCAACCTCTGGTCCTGCCACCATCCACCGTCATAGAGCGCTGGGGTTGTCAGTCAGGCCCACTGCACCTCCGTCTCCTTTGATGGCAGCATTGTTTTGCTCGTGGGCCTGATCGACGGGTATGGCGGAGAACGACCTGTTCGTCTTCTGGACGGTGAAGTTCCCAGCTCGGAATTCCTGGGCTATTTCAGGGTGTGTCGTCGGCAGTTCCACCATGTCTCGCAGATGCACAGGAATCCAGCGCACGTAGTTGGTGTGATCCAGGGCATGGAACCACACTGCTAGTTCTCTCAGGGCATCTACGTACATCACAAACGACGCCTGGTGCAGAGAGTCCACGTACACCAGGACCGTCACCTCCAGTTGCAGGACAGTTGCCCAGTAGTCGAACTGGGGGCAGGTCTCCGCTTTTTGCTGGCACCAATCGTCGAACTCCAGCTGCTCGTTGCGTGCGTCACCCAGCTGGTCAATGTAGTGGTTGTAGGCATGCTGCTGCAGGGTGAAGAGGGCTGCTGCTGTCACTTGATGAGCCCTCCTGGTTCGACTGACATGGGATGCCCGCAGGAAGGAGTCTGCTGTCCAGGCACTGGTGATCTCTGCCTGAACCAGTGCTTGCACCCATCCGCTCCCTTGCAGCCAGTCACCAAGGATCTTCAGTGCTGCCATCTCGATATGAAGACCGCCGAAGAGGACGACAAACTTCTCTTCACCATACTCCTGTGGCCACTTCCACTGGATTTGCTTTGCCAAAGCAAACAGCGGCTGGTCGAATGTGACCACTGGAGTCTGGCCAGGGTTGAGATGTTCCACTGCTATCCTGACCACATCCATGGAGTGCTTGATCATAGCCACGGTGTGGGCGCTCTCCAGGAAGAGTGGGAGCAGTGCGGTGGGACAGATGGCCCGACTGGCTGGCATGTCCTGCTGGCTTGCGTGGTATGCAGCCCATGAAGTGTTCTCCACTGGAGAAGTTTCTTGTAGGGTGACTTGGGTGTGTTTTAGCCAGAGATGCTCTCTTTCAGCATGTTACTTGAGGCCGCTGTTGCTGCTCAGGGATGTCACGCTGGTAGCCGGCATGGGGGTGTTCTTGATGCTGCCGACGGATGGGACATCTGTATAGTAGTGCGGCAAACGGTCAACTGTTTTGAGGCCTCTTTCGTTCGACCCTCCGAGGATGATGATGCTGCGGTCAATGCCGGCCCCAGGGACCGCAGGGTGTTGCATGAGGGAAATAGCAGTCCCATGGAATGACTGTTTTGCTGTGGTGGAACATAGGTTGTGGTCGATATTGTCTACCGCGGCAGTCATGAAGACTCTGCCTCTCATCTTGGGAGGGCAGACTACTTGCTCCTGGTGGTAGAGGCGGCAGGCACTGTTCCCCAGCTGTGTGGAAAGGGACAGGACCCTATCATAGGAGATAGAAATCCCCATGTGTGCCAGCCTGTCGACGAGCTCCCTCTTGCGCGTGTGTGCATGTAGCATTAGGCCGATGTAGGTTGGAACTGGCGTCTCCTGCGTGGTGGCATGCCTGACTGGGCGAGGCGTACTGCCTGTGGCGGCCCGTCGGTGCATAACGCTGTTGAACTTGAGGAGCTGGGCGATGCTCAGTGCTGCTGGTGTTGTGCTTTCACTCTGGTGCTTGATACTGGGACCTTCCAAGATCATAGTGACCAAGGCAAGCAGCATGGGTGGCACGGAGTCCTGTTGGCATCCTGCAGGAAACCCGTTGAACACCTTGGCATCTCCGATGATGTGGCGTCTCACAATTTGGGCAGCACGCGCCAGGTGGACAGCATCAACGTCTCTGTCCAGTTCACAAGCCTTTGCCAGGGCATCGCCGAGGTCTTCATTGAATGCAAGCAGGACATCGCGCCCCTGGTGCTGTGCACACATGTTAGGAAAGTGAGCAAGCAGTCTCTGCTAAAGATGGGTCATGTGCACCCTGCCCTCATGCTTGACTCCCAGCTGTTCCATCCTTGACGTGTATAACTGCGCCAGGTCAGCAAGTTTGAAGACCGGAGACGTCTCGTCATCCATGTGAGCTTCTTCAATAAACACCACCAGCTCTGCGAAAGCAAGTCCTGCTATTGCGTGTTCATCGTCTGTACCTTTGCCCGCCATTTCCTTAATCTTCCGTGCACGATTGTACAAGTTCAGGAGACAATTTCGGTGGTACTTGGCCTCCTGTGCAACCATGTCCCCAGCGTTCAGTTGCGTCAGGAGGTCCATGTCGTCCAGAATCAGTGCGCACGACCTGACACGCGAGTCCAGTTGGAATGTCGCAGCTTCATGAAGACCAGCACTACCAGGAGCTTCTCCGCAGAAGAAGCATTTCACTTCTTGGTGTTTCGTCTCAGTACTTGATGGTCGTGACAGATATCGAGTTCGCTTGCGGGCAACAACTTCCTGTTCTTCGTCGGCGCCTATCTTCAGGTGCCTCTTCTCTGCTCTGTCTAACTTGGTCTTGTTATACCTCAGCCTGCAGGTCTTGTGGTATCGTGCATTGTTGGCGCTCAATGCTGCTTCAACGCCACTGCCTTCATCTAATCAGTTCAACAGAAAAGAATTGGGGAGCAATCCAAGCTCATTGAACCTTCTCAGATGTCCAGCGAGAATGCTGTAGCTGCTCCCCTTGTCTTGGCGTGTATTCTGGGATGGACTTGTCAGCGACTCTGGCGTCGTTTCTTGGCATATGAAGCATAATGACCAGTCTGTCTCTGTTGCTGGCTGGGCGGAGGTAGACGGAGCTGCTTCTGCACCACGAGGCTCAACGAGTTTGAAGCTCTTCGACATTGTTCTGGAAATGGAAAATGACAAAGTTGTATGAAAGGAACACTCAGAATCCAAGTGAATTAGGACATGTTCAATTGAGAGATGTTTGTCATGGTTGTTATGCTAATCTATGAATAATTCAATAAATCGATATTAAGATAAGATTCTAAAAACACATGGGCACCTTTCTTTGTTGTAAGTGCTACCCTACATTAGCAACAACACGCAACATAATGTTTGCACAACATTGAAGATTCAAAACAATAATTTTGTCCTGCACATATACCCAGTACATCTCATTCACCTAGGGATAAGTCTTCCTCGGCAGCCACATGGCGGCCATTTTGTAAAATGGCCGCCACGGCCGCCAGGGGGCAGTTGGGCGATGGCTCCACATCCAAATTTATTCATAATATATTGGTCTACCTCTGTGCCAAAATTGGTGCTTTTATCAAAAAATGCACAATAGGTTTGAATATCCTAGGTAAACCGTCCCACGTACATTTGTTGCCGATTTCTCCTAAATGACAGGCTTGCTATCGCTCGCCAGGAAAAAAATCGACACCTTGATTACACGAAAAGTCTTAATAATGACAAAGAAATGGGTCGAAAAGTCATAACATCGCCAAACTAATGGGCCGAACGTTATCAAATCTGAAAACTAATGGAGCTAAACATGAGGGAGAAGGGGATCTAGAAAAACGAGCCATCTCCCCTTAATCATGTGGGTTTGTAATAGTTTGTGGGTAGAAAATTACCAAGGGAGCATTGTGGACGTTGTTGTAATATTGTAATGAGAGTTGAGTAATAATGTTCCAGTAGTTCACATTATAATTACAATATCCATGCTTTAATCCACTACACCACTGAATGATAAAGGATACTTAACCTTTTCATATATATATATATATATATATATATATATATATATATATATATATATATATATATATATATATATATAACTTACATTGCTATCAATGTACTAATATTCTGATTAACATTAGACGATGTTAATCAGCTCAAGGTATCTAACAAACGAAAGGATAAACAATATCCATTTCAACTGTAATTTAATCCTTTCACTGATTCCCACAAGTCTCTCCTAAGCTATGGTAGTTTATCTTTTTTCAGTGGACCTCAGGAGTCCTTTGATTATGTGGAGGGAGCAATTAGGGAATCAGTTAGAGTGAGCTAATTGGTTGTGTTTGTATGAGAGAGAGAGAGAGAGAGAGAGAGAGAGTGAGAGTGAGAGTGAGAGTTACAAGGAGTTACAAGGAATAGTTAGCATCTCGGAGACCTTGCGGTCAATTCAGAGGAGATACTGGAAGTGGAAGGAGAGAGACTTTTTAGCGCACTATACTCCCTACAGAGTGTGCAAAATACTATCTACTCTCTTCTTGAACTGCTCTACTGAATAACTATTTATAACTTGAGAGGGAAGTTTGTTCCAGGTAGAACAGATCTTATTATGTGAAAAAGTTTCCACAAATACTAGTGCTGAACCTTTTCAATTCTAATTTCCAGTCTTGGTTGCGTGTTGTATTCTTTGAGGCTAAACATTTTGCTATAAGGAGAATCCTTTCCTCCAGGAGAGGCTGTATCAGAGTGTTGTAAAGTGTGAGGACTATTTCTTGATTTTCCTCTTAATGTAGCCCAATAATTTCTGAGCTTTTTTCTCTACTTCAATGAATGCACTGCTTGGAAAACTTTAGGTCACTGCTAATCAGAACACCCAAATCCTTTTCCAAGTCAGTCACTTCCAGAGGCATTCCCAATAGTGTATAGCCTGACTTGGGGTTTGCTTGGCCGATATACATTACCTTGCACTTTTCCAAGTTTAGAGGCATCTGCCATATCTCTGACCATTCACCGCAGTCTGTTGAGGTCCATCCTGAGCTGTTCAATCCCTTTGGGGTCTTTCACATTCATTCCAAGTTTGATGTCATCTGCAAACTTGGAGATCACACTCAACAGACCAATATCGATGTCATTGACATATATGATAAACAGAAGTGGGCCAAGGACAGATCCCTGTGGAACTCCAGAAGTGACAGCAGTCCACTCAGAAGAAACACCATTGATTACCACTCGTTGTTGTCTACCTGTTAGCCAACTGTCTATCCAATTTGTGGCCTCTGTATTGATACCTAGTGCACTCACTTTTGACATTAGCCTGCAATGAGGCACTTTGTCAAAAGCTTTTTGAAAATCTAAGTAAAGGATATCTATGGCTCTACTCACTCAGCATATCATGGACAAATTTCAGCAAATTGATAAGACATGATTGGTGTCGCTTGAATCCATGTTGGGAATCTGTAATTAAATTGTGGATTTCTAGGTAGTCAACTATCTTGTCTACTATAGTATCCCTTCTAAAAGTTTTACTATGATAGAAGTCAAGCTAATTGGTCGATAATTATTGGGACACTCTTGATCCACTTTCTTAACTCCCTAAAAGCAGGCATGATTGTTTACATGACCGTATTGCTGGGCGGGTATATTTACCGAAAACGAGCTTCATTCCATGCTTTTTTTCATGCATAAGCAAGAGCCAGAGCGTAACACAATTATATATATATATATCCGTGAAAGGGCGATAATAGAGCTTTACAATGACACCTGAATCATCCTTGTACGACCACGGATTATCTTGCAACGATTGTGTAACCGGAGGTGAAAATACCCTAAAATAAGGTATTTTTCGCGGTTTTTACCTTGTTTCGCGAGGTACGGAGGTGGGGACGAGACACAGTACGTGTCAGTGACCACCCCAAGGCGGTGGCGAGTGGTCAGAGGCCGGCTATCGTCCCTCCAACGCGCGGACTCTCACTCGTAGCTCATAACGTCCTCATAATGTCACCCCCGGGGTGGCCAATGTTCTCTCTCCTGTCATATGATGATCACCGTCGGTTGAAGGTTAAAGATTGGGGTAACATCAGCCAGTTTCCTGTCTTCAGGGACCTCTCCATTTTCTGGTGATTTATTGAAGATGTCTGCCAAGAAAGGTGTGATTTTGTCTCGTACAACTCGAGGAAGAATGCTATCTAGGCCGGATGACTTGAAACTATTCAACTAATCTATTCTTTTTGCTACCTCCTCTGGGGTACATCTAATTCTGCTAAGAAATCCTCCCTCATGCACTAGTCCTGGACTTGGCATGTTACTGGTATTTTCCCTTGTAAATACTGAGGCAAAATAGTTGTTTAGGGATTTAGCTATATCAATGTCAGAGGTATGAAGTTGAACTGTTGGATCCTTTAGAGGTCCAATGCTACTTTTGAATGGCTTCCTACCATTCACATAGCTGAAGAATTCCTTAGGACTCTCTTTGCAGAGGTCTGCAACCCTGAGTTCTTGATTCCGCTCTGCTTCCTTTATAAGAGATTTTATTCTTCTACACATATTTTTGAAGAATCTACATCTCTTTGGTCTTGACTTCTTTTTGCCTTCCTGTATGCAAACTTTCTCTTTCTAATTGCTGAAGCTATGTCCCTTGTGAACAATTTTGGCTGGGTTGAGCCTGATTTGGGAAGTTTAGCAGAAACGAATGCAGCTTGTCGATCCATATACTGCTGTTTGAATGAGCACCAAATTGCATTAACATTCTCACACTCAAGTTTGATCTGGGATAAGCTTCCCCAAAGGCCTTCAAAATTTGCACAACAGATATCTAGTTTTGCACTCTGAGGACTACTATGTCTGCTGCTAAATGTGCGAAGGGAGAACCTAACTAGATTGTGGTCACTACCTCCAAGTGATTTCCCAACAGATAAGCTGGTCACACTTTCATCTTCAGTGGTGAACACAAGATCTAGTATATTGTTCCCTCTAGTTGGGTCGTTCACCCACTGGGTCAAAAAGTTATCATTAGCAAATTCCACAAGACGCCTACCTTCAGCATCGGCAGTTCTTGCTTCCCTTTTTTTTTTTTTTTTTTTTTTTAAGAGACAATGAACGGAGGAAGGAAAAACACAGATAAAACAAAAAGGTCCATGTGCCTAAAGGCATCCTCCATTCATAAAATGTTTGTAACAACTGGATTTAAACATTTGTAAATTGTAAGTTTGTGGAAAGCAATTCGAGGGAAGTGAATTCCAAAGAGTAGTAGCTCTGGGGATAAATTAATTCTGATAAGCAGAAGTACTGCATTGTGGAGGAGAAAGTGTAAATTCATGGGCGCTCTCAGCTGCCCTAGTTCTACGGGGAAAGATGTGGAGAGGCGGCACAATTGAAGCAAGTTCCTCGGAACAGTTACTATGCGATTGAAGTCACCTAAGATCACACTGGTTTTACCCTCGATAACAGCACTCAGTTTTGTGTACAGAATGTTATCCTTTTGAACATTTTGATGTGGAGGCCTGTACACCAGAACAATCCTATTGATAGAGATACCAGATTGAGGTCTACTCCTCAAAGTTCATGTTCTGACCTGATCTTTAAGTCAATTGGGTTTAGAGAATCTCTGATGTACAACATAATTCCGCCCCCTTCCTGCATGATTCGGTCTTTGTGGAACATTCTATATCCAGGTATTTCAAATTACCCAACATAATCTCTGGTATGACTGTGAATCCAGGATTCAGTGATAGCCACTACATCGAAGCATTCTATAGACAACAATACTCGAAGTTTGGAGAATATATTCCTAATTGACCTGGCATTAAATAATACTACCTTAACCCGTACAATCCCAGCGACGGCAGTGAGCCGTCAGTATATAAATAACTCCCCAGCTCGAGCGATGGCTACAAGCCGTCAGTAATATACGGTCCTTGTAACTGCCAGTATCAGGCAGTGGCTGGTACCATTACTTGTAAACACTGTTCTAAGGAATTGCAACACTTCTTAGGTTGGCTGCAAGCTTCCACAAGCTGTCTGGGCCAGTGTTTCATCAACTTTTAAGGTGTAAGGTTGTTATACTGTATCTTGCCTCTGAAGCCATTTTGGCATCATTGCTTGGTATTGGGGGGTAAATTTATGCTAGTACCCTATGGTACATTAAGGGTTAAGGGGATTTAGGTTTTTCTTAGAACCCACTAGTTTACCAAGTTTCCCAAGGTATATATAAAAAAAAAACATATATATATATATACAGTATAATATATATATATATATATATATATATATATATATGTATATATATATATATATATATATATATATATATATATACAGTATATATATAAATATATATATATATATATACCGGTATATATATATATATCGGTATATATATATATATATATATATACATATATATATATATATATATATATATATATATATACAGTATATATATATATATATATATATATATATATATATATATATATATATATAATTTTAAAGATGAAGAGAAGGATAAGGGCGAAACACGTCTCCATTGTAGTTCACTATATTTCGAACTTTCTTAGTCCATCTTCAGATATACATCAATTCCACCTTAAAAGAAATATAGTGAACTACAATGGAGACATGTTTCGCCCTTATTCTTCTCTTTATCTTTAAAATCCGGTACCCTGGAGGTCAACCTGCCACAGATATATATATATATATATATATATATATATATGAGTATATATCACAAATACACGTGAGCCACTAAATGTTTCTAATCTCTCAGTGGGGTTCGAACCGCCGACCGTCAGGATGATATGCTTGCTTGCTTCATGCTTGGTGGGTTAGAATTAAATTTAATTAATTTCGGCCCGAGTTGCGTCGGGACACTCAGAAATCCTTGTATGGTATTCTGGAATATGGATCCTACGACTTGGTATGAATTGAAATATATTAGCCTAGTGGGTTTCCCTTCTCCTTAACATAAAAAGGATAGAGGGTTGAGTGTCTTTTAGACTGCCGTGGTGTAGTTGATTAAAGCGTCACCTATCGTCACATATCTCTTACCTCATTCCACCACCTTCCAAAAAAAGGTGTTGACGAACACACTCTGGGACCAACCACATTTGTTTCTTTTCCGTTTCCCGATCACCATTGATTTTTGGCATCTCCACCTTTTCTTGTATAAGTCAAAGGAAGCACTTTGTCCACACTGTTTACAGTTTTTATGGTCTAAAATAAGACCATGGCTCACACAAAGGTTGTAGAGGTCGTCGGCTGCATCTTTGTATCGATGATAGAAATTCTGGATTCCACCATCGCACTTTTCACAAGACAAGTTAGACATGTTAATCGCTGGCTGGAAACTAGAACACTGAGAATGACCCCTTGACCCCACTTGGGTCCTCTAGGGTCACCGAAAGTTCGAGAACAATAAATTCAAATTGAATTAACAATTACGCATATTTTAGATAAAATATAATATCTGGAACCTCAAAAATCACAAATAATACTTATTGGTATTAATAAAAACCTATAAATATTGTTAAAGTAGCCTAAATAACTAGATAATTGGTTTGTAATTTCACACTTACCGCCGGCCCTCTAGTGGCTTAAAATCCAACGACCGCTACCACCCGCACGCCACCTGTCGGTCAATTAAGGAAATACGCATACTGTCGGGAATAGGGTAATGATCCCGACAGGTTTTGGTCCAATAGGACATTTGAATTTGGCGGTATCGTATTGCTTGTACGATTTCGGCTGGTTCTTTGTGTATTGTAGTTTATTCTTAAGTTAGGTTAAATATTAACTGTAATGTATAACTATCTACATCAGCTCTAGATGTATTATGAAACCAAGTTATGGGTTATAATTATTATGAGCCGGCAGCCATATGTAATTTCGCGAAGCGATCGGACGCCGGCCCTTTAGTCTCTCAATCAACACCATACAGTCAACATCTCCTCCCCCGGCTCTGACTCAACCCACAGTTCACCATGTGCTACAACTAATAACAATAATAACAACAGTCCTACATCACCAGTCCTCTAAGCTAAGTTCATTGTATCGATATTGTACTATGTGAACATTCTTACATGTCATGCAATTGAACTAGCCGTGTGTGGGGGACTGGATTACACCCATCGACGAATACCTCGTTGGTAATTATATAACTATTTGTTGGGATATATCATGTACCAGTGATGTAATTTAACCTTTATATAAATTCCCGACAAAAATTGGTCCTTCGTGCCCTAAAGCTTCTGTACCGTAGTACCGTTTTGTTTGCTTCCTTGGCGCTTGTGGGCTTACAAATGGCTGCCGCCTCGCGCGTTGTTGGCCGACTGCCTTTTCCCTAGTTTTGACCCAGCTTCTTCCCTCGTGTTTTTTAGCGTTTCGGCACCGTCCCTATCTTTTTTGGGACTGGTTTCCAGATTTTTTTGGGCGTGTGCCCCTTGGCGTTTTTTGGTGGGTTAGCTGGGCTGGAGATTGGGGTGGGGGTTGTTTCGTCGGTCACCATTTTGCGCTCATAGGCTAGGCTAGGCAGTCTGGGCCTGCAGGTGTCTGTGGTGGCTATTCATTTCGCTTTGGTGGTGTGCCTGTGGTGTTAGTTGTGTTGTGTCATTGTGAGACTCATTATTAATTTTGCTGGTGGGGAGGGTTCTCATGTGACCTTTTATATTTCAATTTCATAATAGCCTAGGCCTAGTTGCTTAAAGTGGCGGTCATGAGTGTCGGTCTTTGTTAATTCCTAAGCGATTGACAGTTAATAGTCAGACCTCATGATTGTAGCTTAACCAACTAGGCTTACCTATAAAGGGCTTACAATAATTAGTGCTTCACCTTACCCTTTCTTTTAATGGATTTAGTATTTAATTCTTTTGTCTAGTTAGATAATTTCCTTTCAATAGTTTATATTAAGGGGGATGTAAGTATTATGTAATTCTTTTTGAGTAAAATTCTTAAGTAATGGGGGTTTGCCGCTGTTGATTCCTAAGCGATTAACGGTTTGTAGTCTGACCTCATTGTAATTTAAGTTGCTTAAAATTAGACCTTAACGATGACAAATTTGAAGAAACTTAAGATTCTTAAGGGAGGGATGAAGGGAAGTTTAAATAGATGTTTAAGAGATCTTGATGAATTTTTAATAAGTGCCACGGCTGATCAGATAAAAGGTAAATTTGCTACTGTTACTAAATCGCTAGCTACTTATGATAGTTATGCTCAGCAGGTATATTGTTTATTGACAGTTACTGACGATGTGGAAGAAGAAATGTCGGCAGATCTTGGGTACTTTGAGGACGTTAATACAGCCTTAGCCAGACTATCTTCCACCCAAGAATCAACCTCTGTTAAGGATACCGGTACACCAAAGGCGACTGGTTTTAACCTGCCGAAGCTTACTTTGCCTACCTTTTCCGGGGATTCGGCTACCTGGACTGGGTTTTTGGATATTTTTGAGTGTTCCGTCCATCATAATAAAACGCTCACATCCATCCAAAGGTTCACATATCTCCGTGGTCAATTGAAAGGGGAGGCATTGAAGTTAGTCGATGGGTACAAGCTAGAAGCTACCAGCTACGAGTCTGCAGTGGAGTTGCTGAAGAGAACTTACGGGAGAGTGGAAGTCATCAAGACCGCGTTAATTACCAAATTCTTCACACTAGATCCTCCATCCTATGATGTGGCAGACCTAGAGGAGTACTATGCCTCCTTTGAGAGTCTCCTCCGATCTATGGAGACAATGGCCGTCACCAAGGAGGAGATATTTAGTGTGAATATCTTGAATAAGATACCCTCTCCCCTAAGGGAAATCTTACGACGACAACTAAGCGACTCTCCACTAAACTTGGAAGCGTTGGTGCAGGTGTACCAGACTGAAGTCTTCAATATGGAGAGTACTGGACACTACCGACAAGTGGAGGTGTCGCCATCTACTGCAGCTTTCCCGGTACAGACTTCTCCTAAACAGAAAAGGCCAATATCATTAGGTTGTAAGTTGTGCAGTGTCCACGGTCATCTGTGGTATCAGTGTCCTAAGTATCCTAAGGCTACACAGAAGATTGACAAGGCTAAATCGCTTAAGTTATGTACCAGCTGTCTGGCAAGAGACCACTTCAACAGTACCTGCACCAATTCCTACATCAAACCTTGTAAGTATTGCAAGGGGAAACATTGGTTTTCCCTTTGCACCCAGTCTGATCGGCACGACGGCAAAGAAAAGGGGAGAACCCCCAAAGAGTCACATGAGAAAGGTAAGAGCGAGGGTGATAAAGTATCTGCCATGTCCATTGCTTCTCGAGAATGTCAATTGCTTCCTACTATGATGCTGCCAGTAGTGGGGAGTAATAATAATACTATAATGACGCGCACCTTACTTGACCAGTGCTCACAGAGGTCATTCGTTCTGCGGTCATCATTACCCCAGCTCAAGTGTACCAGCAAGGGTCAAGAGAATTTGCGTCTCCATGGTTTCACTGGTGAAATAGATTCCAGTGACTATGATATCGTGGAGATTTCCTATGTTTGTAGAAGAAAGGCATGTCCCATCAAGGCTGTTGTGGTCGACACACTACCCAGTTTCTATATAGCATCAGAGATTCAACCACATTTGAAATATCTCAGAAGCAAAGGGTATAAACTGGCTGATGATCAACTCTCTGCTAATAATGGTATTATGCTACTGGTCGGAGCTGATTATTACTACGACCTGGTTCACCCTGGATATCGGCGGGTAGATAAGCTAATAATGCTCCCCACGATCCAAGGTTATGCCATTTCTGGTTCCTATGCCACTTACTCTCAAGACACACAGGTGGAGGTGGTTACGGTCCTCAAGGTAGCAGTAAGCCCCATAGATAAATATATTAGGCCAAATGTGCCTGATAATACATGTACTGATATAGATAAGCTATGGGACTTGGACAATATTGGAATTGACCCACATGAACTTGATCGTGAGTCCAAGCTAGCGTTAAGCTCGTATGAAGAGACTGTAACGTATGACTCTGGCAGAGGTCAGTATGTGGTAAGGCTCCCTTGGAATGATAACAAGAGTAAATTACCTACTAATTTCCATCTAGCACTTGGTAGGTTACGTAGCCTTCAGAAGCAGTTTGTCAAGGATCCAAGTTATTGCGAGACTTATGCGGCAGTTTTAGCCGAGCAGGTACAACGTGGATTTGTGGAGAGAGTAGATCTCAGTGAGTATGGGGATAACATCCATTACCTTGCTCACCATGGGATTAAAAAGGACAGTTCCACCACTCCTGTTCGTATTGTGTATGACTGCTCTGCTAAATCCAGTGATCGCTCCTATAGCCTGAATGATTGTCTGTACACGGGTCCGTCCCTGGTCTCTGATCTAGCGCAAATTATGTTGCGCTTCAGATGTCATAAATTTGCATGGGTCGCCGATATTGAGAAGGCCTTCCTGATGCTTCAACTCCATCGTGAAGACAGGGACTCGACAAAATGTTTATGGCCACGGGACCCAATGGATCTAGATTCAGAGTATCTGGTCTACAGGTTCAGAGTCGTCTTATTCGGGGCGACCTGTTCCCAGTTCCTTCTCAACGCTACTATCTTGCGTCATCTTGAGGAGGCTGGACTAGATCCTGACTTCATGAATGAGATCAAGCAGGGGATCTATGTGGACAATCTTCAAGGCACCGGAGACAATGAAGATTTATTGCTCAAGAGATGCTGGGAGATCCGTGATATATTTGCCAAGGCTCATTTATACTTAAGAGAATGGGCCACTAATAGTGATCTTTTGAAAGGTCAATTTGCTTCTGACGGTGTAGCTACTGAGAATAGTGAGGTGAAGTTTTTAAGGCCACAAATGGGACACTACCACAGATTGTATATCCTTCTGTCACACCCCATGCGGCGGTGAGCTTATGACCAAGCGAAACTGCTTAAGCTTGTCAGCGAGGTTGTTTGATCCCCTAGGTTTTTTGCTGCCTGTAACAATCCGTGCTCGTATGTTTTTACAACAACTGTGGCGGCTAAAACTAGATTGGGATACGCCCCTCCTGATTGAGTTACAAAATACTTGGCGGTTGATTCGGTCGGACCTTTCCACATGTTGCAAGGTCCAACTAAATCGTCAGGTTATTAGTGGTCAACAGGTGGATCTACATGCCTTTTCTGATGCTAGTAATAGCGTGTACGGTACTGCCATATACATATGCAATGGTAGTGAAGCGACGCTGGCTATAGCGAAGGCCAAAGTAGCCCCTATAAAGAAGATTACAGTTCCTAAATTAGAACTTACTGCATTGCTTCTGTCTGCTCGTCTAATAAAGTTTACACTGGATGCTTATGCAGACATACTACAGATTAATAACGTCTATGTCTGGAGCGACAGTCAAATAGCGCTTTCATGGGTACACAGCCAGAAAGTGTTACCTGTTTATGTTTCTAATCGCACTGATGAGATTCATGACTTAGTTCCTACAGCTACATTTCGCTATGTGAGCACCAGGGATAACCCCAGTGACATAATTTCACGGGGGATCTCGGCACAGCAGTTTATGTCTTCCTCTATTTGGTGGCATGGACCTCCATGGCTTATATCTCCAACTGAATGGCCTCAGGATTTCAGGGAATACTTATCTGATCCTTCAAGTCGGCCCCAAGATGATGTGTTAAGTAGTTCAAATGTGAGTACTACACATCAGGATAACAAGTTGGTAGAGTGGGAATGTTACGGCAGCTATGATCAAGTAATACGGGTATTTGCATGGATATACCGTTTCATTAACAACATGAGAAGTCGGGCTCACGGGTCTTTCCTTAGTGAAGATTCGAAGCATATCAGACTCCATGAATTGAGATCAGCAGAAGCAAAACTAATATGTTTAGTACAAAAGGAATCTTATCCTACTGAACATCAAATCCTGAGCAAGGAGTCAAAGGCCAAACCATCAAACTTAATGAGGCAGCTAGGATTATATATGGAAGGAGGCATTATTAAGTGTAGAGGCAGGATTCAAAAAGCGGACATTACTGATTCTGCGAAATATCCTGTCCTCCTTAGCTCCTCTCATTTGATTACCAAACTGTTGATTCGCCAATGCCATAGGACCTGCCTACATTTTGGCGTAAATTATGTTCTGGCGTATATGCGACAACGTTGGTGGATCCCTAAGATGCGACAAGCAATTAAAGGGATCCACAATAGCTGTACTATCTGTAAAAGATTACAGGGTAAGCCTTACTCCCCAGTTGATCTACCTCCCTTGCCTGAGTTCAGGGTACAAAGGACTGAAACATTTCAGGTAACCGGGGTAGACTACACCGGAGCGATTCATGTTAGAGAATCGCCCGGTAATATCATAAAGGTATATGCCGTCCTATTCACATGTGCGGTAACCAGAGCGATTCATATTGAATTGATTGACGACCTATCCAGTGAGGGTTTTTTGCATACTCTACGACGCTTTGCAGGCCGCAATGGTTTCCCTCAAATTATTATGAGCGATAATGCGACTTGTTTTGTCGGGGCCTCTAAATATCTCCAGAGTTTAATGGATGACCCGCAGGTTGTGGCTACCCTCACTGGAAAGGGTTGTCAGTGGAGATTTATACCAGCACGTGCACCATGGTTCGGGGCGATTTGGGAGAGAACTATCGGTATCGTCAAATCTGCCATGAAGAAGGTATTAGGAAGGGCACTGGTGACCAGACGGGAGTTGCAAACCATCTTAATAGAAATTGAGATGTCAGTCAACGACAGGCCCTTGACCTATACCTCGGCAGATGTTGATGACCTCTTACCCATTTCGCCTTCTATGCTAACACGTGGACGAACCCTTAATACCTTTCCTAGATCGTCCGTAAATGACGAAGATCTGCAAGACCCTACGTTCGGCAATGCTGACGCCACACGTCGTCGCTTCCAGTATGTAAACAAGGTGTCCGACGATCTATGGAAACGGTGGACCCAAGAATATTTGCTGTCTCTTCGCGAGTGTCACTCTCATAAGATCAAAGGGACGAATCAACGATGGCCTCGTATCGGGGATATCGTCCTGATTCATGATGAGCGTCCTAGGTTATTTTGGAAGCTTGGGAGGATTATCGATTTGTTCCAGGGCATTGATGGTCTTATAAGGGTTGCTAGAATACGAACTTCGACTGGGGTTACTACTCGCCCAGTCGTAAGGTTATATCCCTTGGAGCAGGATGTAGAACTGCCGGATGATCCTGGCGTCTCTACTGATACCCCTCCGCGGGAGAGTGCTGGTGACAGTGCTCCTCAAGGTGGGGCAGCTGATGATGAGAAGGATGATACTCCTCAGGCTTCAGGTGGCGCTTGTCTCAAAAGGAGGACGGCTATGAGTTCCGTGGATCTTTGGAGATCAAAGATCAAACAAGGTGATCTTTGACTTCGATGTCCTTTTTTTGTTCTCTGTATATAGCTCCTGTATATCATTTTGGTGGCGGGCAATATGTCGGGAATAGGGTAATGATCCCGACAGGTTTTGGTCCAATAGGACATTTGAATTTGGCGGTATCGTATTGCTTGTACGATTTCGGCTGGTTCTTTGTGTATTGTAGTTTATTCTTAAGTTAGGTTAAATATTAACTGTAATGTATAAATATCTACATCAGCTCTAGATGTATTATGAAACCAAGTTATGGGTTATAATTATTATGAGCCGGCAGCCATATGTAATTTCGCGAAGCGATCGGACGCCGGCCCTTTAGTCTCTCAATCAACACCATACAGTCAACATCTCCTCCCCCGGCTCTGACTCAACCCACAGTTCACCATGTGCTACAACTAATAACAATAATAACAACAGTCCTACATCACCAGTCCTCTAAGCTAAGTTCATTGTATCGATATTGTACTATGTGAACATTCTTACATGTCATGCAATTGAACTAGCCGTGTGTGGGGGACTGGATTACACCCATCGACGAATACCTCGTTGGTAATTATATAACTATTTGTTGGGATATATCATGTACCAGTGATGTAATTTAACCTTTATATAAATTCCCGACACATACAACGGAGTATTTAGAGTAGGCAACAGGTCGCTCCAAACCCAAAATGTAAACAACACATCCGTGGACTTACTTTAATACCGCGCACTACTCAAAGTTTTGTATTTGGTTTAATATATACTTCCCAGGTCATTTGAACAGTTCTATTGCTACTATATATCATATAATACACCATAGAATACGTTTTTAATAACTAGAAAAAGAGGACTTCTAGTAAACAATTACGATATATACTGTATATACATGTATATATGTATATATATATATATATATATTTAATAGGGCCCCTTCATCATTGACGACTTCGCCTATTAGTATAATAATCTCCATTCAACATCCCACGCCAGCATTTTGAATAGCCCACGCGGAAGTTAACCTGGAGTACTCGTCATAAGTGCACGCTTAATTCCCTTATGGGATCGTCATTTTGATCGGGTACCCTACAGAAAAAAACTCTGTAAAATATAAAAAAGAAAATCACTTAATATCTGTTATCATATGACTTGCCATATGCGTGGATTTCTCATGTTTCGCTTCCCCAACACCAGGCCTCTAGCGGCCATCGTCTTCCTTCCAACTTCCGCGTTCATACTATCAACACGGCTTGCGCCGCGCTTCGCTTTATTCGACGTTCCAGAGCTTCTAGTGAGTCCTTACTCATTTGTATACATCTGTGTTGTAGTAACAAGGTTTAGATTAGCTAGCACGGCTGCCAGATTGGTATGTCCGCAGGAAGTGTGTGTTAAAATAGGGTACTTTTGTAACGGGCGTTTACGGGTCCAGGATCGTCGTACCGCGTGTGTTTTTGTTTGTTGTGATACGCCTTTAGCTTATGTGATTACTTAGCTAGGAGGCTACCACTCTACAAGACATGATACGGACTGTCAATATTGAGGAAAGTACATGTCAGATTATTATGTATCAGCAAATGCTCTGGTTTAAGGGTGTCTGCACGTGGTGTTCCGCCTTCCAGAGTTCGTGTTTTGCTTTGGGCCCCTTGGGTGGGCCTCCCTCATCTGGGTGCTGTGCTGAGTCTTCGGAGCGTCGTCTGCCGGTGATGTTCGTCGTACCTCGTGGTCAGCCTTTAGTAGGGGTCTCCGGCGTAGGCTTCAGGTAATTTAGGATGCTAAATTTTCTGTATTTTGATTATATGCCTATGTATGCCCCTAGTGTTTTTTACATGCGTGTTGGCATGTTTTCGGGTAAGGGAGACGTCCCTATATATTCTTTATGATGTGTTATGTGTGGGACTCAGGTTAGTGGAGCTGTGCCAACTCCATTCTCCCAAGGTTTTGTTTTTTCCGGCGGCCCCGTGCGGTGGGCCCGAGTTATCCGTCTTATAAACGGGTAGGAACAATCAAAAGGTCCCGGCGTGGTTTGGCTGAACCACATTCTCCCGGCGGAACTGCATTCCAAAGGGGACTGCAAACTCGGCCCGCCGAGTAACTCGCCCTAACTGACCCCGTTACACGATTAGATTTTCTCGCCCTGCGGCGCCACAAGTCGAGTGTACAAGAGTGATAAGATTAGTTTTGCAAACTTTATCATTAATGATCAGACACTAAAGGTCAAGGGACCTGGGACACTTTTCACAGGTTAGTAGTTAAACCCAGCTTAGACGAGTCCAGCGGAAGTCTAGAGTAGTGGTGCACTATAGGTAATTTTCCGGCAGACACGAGTTAGGATGTATAACACCTCGCAGATTATCCTTATGAGCATTGATTCCTGGAAATTTTATTTTCCAGGCTCCTGAGACTGCTACTCCAGCGGAGGTTGGGCGGCTGATCCCGGCAGGGGGGGGGGGGGGGGGCTTATTGGCACCATGACAAGGTTTGAACTATGCATTACTCCTACCTACTCTCTATTGCCAATTTTTGCTCACAAACTTTGCATTAAGTGCGTCAAGTGCTTGAATCGTTCCCGAGGCTTGTGGTTATCTAAACGCTGTTCCATTTGCTCTGATTGAAAACCGCGTTAGTTACTAACAAAGACTTATCGTGCCTAGCGGCCTTACAAGAAATTAAGAGTACATTTAATTCTTATGCCAAAGACACGGCCCATAAGGCACTTCACTGTGATGATGAAGTACTATGGGAACAACTTATTATAAAGTCACGCCTTGTGAAACCCGGTTCCTCTAAATCTGTTAGACCCAAAGTCAAGTCGAAAGCCCTCAGCAAAGAGGTTGTGAGTAGTAGCAGTGAGAGTGAGGTCACCGAGGTTCCCCCCTCCGACCGTGCCAAGAGGAGACGATCACCCTCTCCGAGGCGGAAGTCGAGGTCAAAATCTATATCCCCCCGCAAACAGTCTAGACACTCTTCCACAGAGTCTTCCCGGTCTACCAAACGCCAGAGAGAGGACTCTGGGGGAGCAACGAGTCAGGCAAGCAGTGGCAGCCGGGGGGACACCCCTCAGCAACCGCCCCCTACCCCTACCTCTGACACGCCTCAACAGGAATCTGGGGACTCAGAAGTGGGGTCTGATGCACTGGAATCCACACCTATCATGAACAATCCTTAAGTGTGTCTCCTAATGTTACCTTTGCCATACCTAAACTGAATTATGTACCTCGTAGTGTTAGGTCGGCAGGCCCATGTAGGGTTCTGGCCGACCAGTACAGGGGATATCCGTCGGGGTCACAATTGCATTCTCAAGTGATTCCAGACTCCCAGCCCTTTGTGGCAGGGGGTTACTGGCGTCAATCTGAACCTTCTCAACCTCTTTTTAACGTCAATCACACAAGAACTGAGGAAGGTAGCATAGACATGTTGCCATCATCGGTTCCAGATTTAGGCGGATAATGAAATAGTGATAGAACAGGAGAATCCTGAGCTGAGTGGAGAGCCGGAGGAGGTTGGGTTCTCTCCGGCTCCCCAGTCACTCACAGGAAAAGATTCTGAAGCAAGTTCCTACTCATCCAGGGACTCCCACAATAAGTGTGTGACTTCAGATCAGATAAGTGATTTATTGCACAAGGTTATGCAACATTATCAACTCTCTGCCTCTTCGGAGCCCCCGGTTTCTCAACCAGTTGTGACCCCTAGTACTTCTGTAGTTGGACCCCTAGATTCCCCGGGTTTTCTTCCATCATGTCCTACCCCAGAACAGAGAGTGTGTGAAGGAAGGAAGGTTTTCGGAGCAATGGGAAGTATGTGGAAGACGAGAAATCTCGGAGTGAAAGTAAAAAGTGCACTGTATCAAGGAATTGTTGTGCCAACAGTGATGTATGGGGCTGAGACATGGGCTCTGAAGAAAAAGGAGAAAAGAGGGCTGGATGTGATGGAGATGAGCTGCTTGAGGAGTATGTGTGGAGTTACTCGTAGAGACAGATTGAGGAATGAAGAGATACGTAGGAGAGTGGGGCAGCAGGAACATTTGTCAGCCAGAGTGGACAGAAGGGTGCTGAGCTGGTATGGTCATGTTGAACGAATGGGAGATGAAAGGCTTACAAAGAGAATATGTGAGTCAGGTACAAGGGGAGATAGAAGGGCAGGAAGACCCCCATTGAGATGGAGAGACTGTGTAAGAAAGGCTTTGGATGATAGAGGAATGACTATAGATCAGGCAGGGGAAGTGGTGGTGGACAGGAGTGAATGGAGAATGCTTGTGAATAGTTGAGTGAACACGTGGTCATTTGGAGTAAGGGGTCGGGCGCAAGTTCGACTAGATAATAGTCCATCAGGCGCCTGGCCCGGGGGGACGATTAATATGAAGGGTGTGCCTGGAAGTGTGGTGGGAGGGCTTGTGGCTTTGGCTCCGCTGCATGTCTGCCTGCCGAGATCGGAACCTCTCCGGGTGGTCAGGGGCCGGGGGAGTGCTGGAGCGACCTTGGTAACCCTGGTCTCTGGGTCTTCTCCTGGGTGACCTGGATGTGTGTGAGTTTGTGTTTTGTATCTGTGTTTATTTTTTGTTTTATGTTGTTTTTGTGTTTTCCCTGTTCTTGCTCTGTCTTGAGTCGGCTACCCCCAAAATGGGGATTGGGCCTGAGCATATAGATAGATAGATAGATAGATGTCCTACCCCGGTGGTGGCCGCGGCTCCAGGCACTACAGCGCCGGCGACGCTGGCTACCTCCTCTTTGAGGGTTATTGCAGATATTCCTCCCCCTCCTTTAGATAGGGTACCTCTGAAGAAGGGCCCCATGCCCCTCCTCTATGGCCCGGATTGTTCCAGGGTCCCTGTGACTCCAGTGAACCCTCAATTAGCTCAACCTTCTGTGTCAGGGGAACTTCCAGTACCCGGCGGGTGGTATATTGAAATCAATAAGTCCAGGAAATTTAGGGCAAAAGATGAGGCAGGGAAAGTGATGGATGTATCAATTAAGGTTGTTCCAAGTTCGTACAACCTGGATTATTTTGTGTATACAGCTGCCCCGGCAATCCCTCCCGCCGCGTCTGCACGACTGTTTGCGGATTGGTCAAAAGCTGATGGTATCAACGATGTCAAAGCTTTGAATGCTCTCACGCCGGAATTGGCTACAACTCCGGTCCTAGACCAGACACAGACACCAGTCCTGCAGATGGGGCAGGTGGGGTTAGGCCCCTGGGTAGATTGGGAGATAGAAGCTCAGGTTTTTGCTGCTACAATTACTTCTAAGTCTTCACATCAGGTTCCCCAAGAAAATCATGCTTACTTTTCTCTGCCAGCAGCCAAAGCAGAAGGAGTGCGCTCAGATTTACTTACCTTTCTTGCGGCGTCCAAAGTTTCCTTGCACTCCCTTGATGAACCTTTCTCTACTCCCCCGGCTGCTCACCTTGACAGGGACTTCAAGTTAAGAAATAAGGCCCACCGGATATTCTCTCAGTACTTGATTAGTCACCGGATCGCCGCCTCCCTTTCACGTACTATTTCAGCCATAGCTGACCCCCAAATTAGGAAAGCTATTGAATTGTCTAGGAGACTTTTGCTACAAAATTCCATTCGGTCCTTAGGAGACATCAGAATTGCAATTATGGAGGCGGTTCGAGCCCGCCAAGATCTGAGAGTCCATCTGGTTAGGAAGTTGCCGGCGGACATAGGTCGCCGGGAAACTCTCTCGCCGGTACTTACTGCCACCCTCCTTAACTCAGAAACATGGAGTCTAGTGTTTAATATGGTTAATGGTTGGAAGCAGGTTACCTCCCAAGCTCGGAAGGACCCTGCTAAGAAGCCCTTTCATAAATAAAAGGGTGGTAACAAGCCATACCAGCCACAAGCTAAACAGTCACCAAGGGATCCCAGACTCCCTCCGCAGCAGGGAGGTAATCTGTACAAGTTCAAACAAGGTAAACATTCTGGGTATAAAGGTAAGGCCTCTCAGAAGGGTAATCAAGGCCAATCATCAGCCAAAAGTCCATCTGGTTAGGAAGTTGCCGGCGGACATAGGTCGCCGGGTAACTCTCTCGCCGGTACTTACTGCCACCCTCCTTAACTCAGAAACATGGAGTCTAGTGTTTAATATGGTTAATGGTTGGAAGCAGGTTACCTCCCAAGCTCGGAAGGACCCTGCTAAGAAGCCCTTTCATAAATAAAAGGGTGGTAACAAGCCATACCAGCCACAAGCTAAACAGTCACCAAGGGATCCCAGACTCCCTCCGCAGCAGGGAGGTAATCTGTACAAGTTCAAACAAGGTAAACATTCTGGGTATAAAGGTAAGGCCTCTCAGAAGGGTAATCAAGGCCAATCATCAGCCAAAAGTCCATCTGGTTAGGAAGTTGCCGGCGGACATAGGTCGCCGGGTAACTCTCTCGCCGGTACTTACTGCCACCCTCCTTAACTCAGAAACATGGAGTCTAGTGTTTAATATGGTTAATGGTTGGAAGCAGGTTACCTCCCAAGCTCGGAAGGACCCTGCTAAGAAGCCCTTTCATAAATAAAAGGGTGGTAACAAGCCATACCAGCCACAAGCTAAACAGTCACCAAGGGATCCCAGACTCCCTCCGCAGCAGGGAGGTAATCTGTACAAGTTCAAACAAGGTAAACATTCTGGGTATAAAGGTAAGGCCCCTCAGAAGGGTAATCAAGGCCAATCATCAGCCAAATCTAGCCAAGCGCCAGATGCCAACCCACCTCCCCCTCCAAAAAACTAGCCACCCAAACTCTCAGCATCCCAATACCGTGCTTAAGGAATCAGGATTTGAGAGTCGCCTTGAAGGTCAGACCCCGGTTGCACCTGGGTTCGTTCCGTTCATTCCGTTCGGCCTGGCCCAAGAAAACCGGGGCCAGGAAAGTAGTGAGCAAGGGAATCACCTGGCGGTGGATCCGGCGGCCTCGACTGTGTCAGCCGCAGGAATACACCGATGTGTCTCAGGAGGAGGAGACTCTACTTCAGGAAATGATTAACAAACATGTCATTATCCCGGTCAATGCCAATCACCCAGTATTCATTTCAAGACTCTTCTTAGTGCCAAAAAGGGACAGTGTGAAGATGTGACCAGTTCTAGATCTCTCGCAACTGAACACATTTATAGAGAATTCACCCTTCAGGATGCTTACAGTTCAGCAACTCAGACTCGTGCTTCCGCCGCAGGGTTGGATGTGCTCGATTGATCTCAAAGATGCCTATTGGCATGTTCCAATAAACAAACGGTTCCAAAAATTCCTCGCTCTGAGGGTCAGGCAAGAGACTTATGTCTTCCAAAGAATGCCTTTTGGTTTGAACCTGGCACCGAGAATTTTCACAAAACTTGTCCGGCAAGCTCTTTTACCCCTGTTAGTCCAGGGCATACAGGTGTTTTGGTATCTAGACGACTGGCTAGTAGTGGCGAACTCTATGGAATTATGTCAAGATCATGTAAACCAAGTGTTAGCTCATGTACAAACCCTAACGTTCAAGGTGAACTTGGCGAAGTCTCGCCTTGTCCCCACAAGGACTATTCAGTGGATAGGGCTGGTCTGGGACACCGCCGATCTGACTCTTACTCAGAGTGTGGACAACCGGAGCAGATTCCGCAAGAAACTGTTCCGTTTTCTCCACAGTCTGGATACGACCAGGAAAATGTGGGATTCCCTAGTCGGCTCTCTCAACTGGATGCAATTAACTGTGAAGTTGGGCCGGTTGAAAGTCAAACGATTATTCCTGGAAGGCAACAAAGTTTTCCCTCTCTCGCCGGAGAAGAAATTATGGCCAATTCCTCCATTAATCCACAGTTTACTCTCTGTCTGGACCAAGCGAGAAGTCCTCCACTCTATCACGACATGGGTTTCTCACCCTCCTACGGTAAGGGTAGACACAGACGCCTCAGGGGCACTAGGTTGGGGCTATCAGTCCAACCTGGGCCATCAAGGTCAATGCCTCTAAAAAACTGGGACTCCTGTACAGAGTTCGAGAATTCTTCACTGACGAGCAGTTGGCCGTAATATATAAAAGCCATGTGCGTTCTCAGATGGGTTACTGTTCACCTCTGTGGAGTGGAAGTGGAGTGGTTGCATTGAGGCAGTTGGACAAAATTCAAAATAAAGCTATTAGATTAATCAATAACCCTGCAATCACACAGGACCTTCCTACATTATCCATACGAAGAAACGTTGCATCCCTTGCATTATTCTACAGATATTTTCACAGCAATTGTTCCGAGGAACTTGCTTCAATTGTGCCGCCTCTCCACATCTTTCCCCGTAGAACTAGAGCAGCTGAGAGCGCCCATGAATTTTAACTTTCTCCTCCACAATGCAGAACTTCTGCTTATCAAAATTCATTTATCCCTAGAACTACTACTCTTTGGAATTCACTTCCCTCGAGTTGCTTTCCACAAACTTACAATCTACAAAAGTTTAAATCCAGTTGTTACAAACATTTTATGAATGGTGCACATGGACCTTTTTGTTTTATCTGTGTTTTCCCTTCCTCCGTTCATTGTCTCTTAAAAAAAAAAAAAAAAAAAAAAAAATTGGAAGCAAGAACTGCACATGGTCAGAGGATAGTCAGTCACATATCAACAAGCAAGAGCTTTTAGTCCCTCTCTTTTTTCTCCAAACTCACGGCATGACTTTGCAAAACAAATCGATAGCGTTCCGTATGGACAACCAAACTGCAGTTAATTGTATTCAGAAACAGGGCTCAGTGAGGTCCCGAGAGTTGCTGAAGGTTTCCGAACGGATTTTTAACCTAGCCGAATCGCTAGTCATTTTCCTGCATGCAACATATCTTCCCGGCGTGGCGAACGTCTGGGCAGACGCTCTCTCTCGCCGGCGGAGCACTCTAGTAGAATGGACAATCAAACAGGCTATCTTCGACAAACTGATTGCGAAGCCGCACCGTCCACAAGTGGACCTATTTGCATCCACCGAGAACCACAGAACCTCTCTCGTCAAGGGTTACCCCGGCAGGGGGTCCCGATGCATTGTTGGTAGATTGGAACAGGTAGACCTCAATCTATTTGTTTCCTCCACCAGATTCTGTGCTAATTTGCAAAGTAATTCACAAGCTGAGGGGTTACCGGGGCCGAGTCACGATAATCGCGCCGCTATGGCCACCAATTGCAACAGTCGTGCATGTGACGTTAACCACTCCGTTAGAACCGCATGGCTTGTCCTACAGTGACTCGCTAGGATTGCCAGGGCAGTGGATGTGGCTACAGTTGATGTATTATTGTGTGCTTTATTTCATATGAAAGCTTGTGTCATGGGCAGTCCAGAAAGGCTCTTTGTTTTCGCCCATGTCAAGGCTTTATATATTTAATTGCAAAGTATATGTTTTATCATTAAGTAGTAATGATAGGATTTGAGAGAGAGAGAGTAGAACAGAGTGAGAGGAGGCGCGTAGTGTTTTTTGCCATGCTCGATGACGTCACGGCTGGCTGGCCTCTTGGGGATTGGTTGGAGGAGTTTTTTACCATGCTTGGTGACGTCATGTTTGGCTGGCTTCTTTGGCATTGGCTGAAGGAATTGTTACCGCTTTGACTACGCGGTGCGAGCTAGTGCTAGTATATATACAGCTCTCTTGCCACTCTCTCCCTCAGATCTGGTTTCTAGAATGCATCCCTCTTATCCCTTTGACACCTGTCTCCCTCTCTACACCTGAGAACCTTTTCCTCTGCCTATCTCTCTCATTTTCCATATCTTTCACCACCTTTTATTAATATTATACCCCCTCTGGTTAACTCTGCATAATCAGCTTCATGCTGGCCAGTTGTATTGTGCGTTAAGGTCTTATATAACCCATGTATGTTAGTTGTTAAGATAAGTTGATCACGAAGCATTGGTTGGCATTCATATTGTTCAGTACCGCTTCCTATAATTATTAGTGTTCTGCTGGATTAGATAATGCTAGACTAGGAGTCTGATACTATAAGGTATTGTTTCCGATGGGTGCTGGCTTTAGTTAAAAGCTGCACGACATACCTGAGAACTGGAGTTGATTGGGTAAATTCTAGTCTGTGTGCCATTGAGAGTAGAGCATGCACGAATGAGGGCTTTTTGCCTATACCATTCTGCACTGTTCTAAGCTCGTTGTTTGTCTTTGAGGTACGCCAGGAGAATGCTTATTACTTCGGTATTAAGGTTTCTCAAGAGAGCTACCCTTCACTCTAACGTAGTACTTGATGCACAGACTTGAGATTTGCACTAGGCTATGCGGCATGCCATGCGCACCAGTATCTCGTATCATTGACTCTAGCTAGACTTTATCAGTCATAGTAGACATTAAGTATATTAACCCAATTACTCTTATTATGCATACCCGTTTATGATTACACAAGCATTTCGCAGCCTAGTTTGATGTATTGAGACACAAACGACTTAGGCTCTTTTTGTTGATAGGAATACTGCATTGTCGTGGCGATTATTATTATTGTTGTGGCGTTAAGGATATTCTTGGCTCCGACTGCATTATATCTCCTGCCTTTTTGTGTGCATAGCCTGCACGAGCATTGTTCCGCTGCCTGCCTTTTTGGGTTCCATTTCCGATTCGAGCATCTTGATAGCATCTAACATTTAAAGAAGATTCCTTGTTGGTGTTGAAGGACTTTAGTGCACTTTCTTTCATGCAGGAGTGCCTGAAATTTATTGATTAAAGTAACGTAAGCTGTAACTTCTCTTACCACCTTACTTTGCATACCATAACCAAGCACCTTCGGTTATAGGTAGTAATAGGCTGTTTTCACATAACATTAAGCCTAGAGTAGACGCACATTTATTGAGAGTTTAATAACCTATTATTGCATATAGAACTCTGGAGAGTATTTGTGTTCTTTGTTCACTGGGAATATACATCAAGAGTAGCATTTATGCCATTACTAGTCCAACGAATAAGAACCCTGATATATTTAAACCTCAGTCGTAACAAATGGCGACCTTACCTAGGATTTGGTCAACCTACATTTATTAGCAGGGAACATTTGTTGTTTTGGGGAATATTTTGCGGGGATCAGCAAGAATAATTTTTGTTTGCAACATAGTATAGCCCTTGAGTATTTCCGAGAATTGTTGTGTGTATATTGAGGTATAAGAGTTTGGGGTACTTCTTTTCTGAATATTGAGGTGGGAAATTTTTGTGAGCATCATGTCTTATACCGGATCAGAGGAGAATGGAGACACAGTACGTAATGTCGAAACTGAGGAACAGCAGCATGATGAAAGGGTTAATCAGGTGAACTGTGAGGAGGATGCTAGGATATTTTTGCAATGGCCTGTTACTGCCGAGCGGTTGGAGGGTATGGATCGGTACGGTCTTCAATGCCTGGCCACAGCTATTGGTCATACGGGTACTAGCAGCATGACCAGGGATAACTTGATAACGTGTGTACTGGGCAGGGTGACTGGTGAGCGAGATGGGTTGAGTGCTCAGAGCCCTTCGGCCATGCTTCCCCTATACTCGACTCCCAGCCATCCCAGTGGTTTGCCGACCCCGGGTACGCTTCCACAGTTGGGTGGTGACTGGCAGGGTGGGTTGCCCCTGGGGGGACCACCGGTAATTTCAAACATTGTAGCACCTTCACCTCCTCCAGGGTTAACTCCAGAATTATTGTATCAGCTCGAATTAGCTAAGCTTCAGCAGCAACAAAGGGCATGTGAGCTTCAGCAGCAATTAGAATCAGCTAAGATCGAAGAGAGAAAGGCTATCAGGGTATCTGAGCAGCAAATAGAATTAGCCAAGATAGAAGAGAGAAAAAGTCACCAGCACATAGAGCTAGCAAAAATCCAAGCTGATTTAGAGTCGACTAGGTACTGTGCCGACAGGGACGTAGAGAATTCGCGGGTAGAGGCAACGGGACAGCGACTTGGGGCTGGTAACCGTGCTCATGATCAATCTCTCTCGCACTTATTGAAACTGGTTCCAGTGTTTGATGAGAGTGGTGTAACAGAATTTTTCGTACGCTTTGAGAAGAAGTGCCAGGAACACCAGTGGCCAGAGAATAAATGGGCAGCACTTGTATCCTCTAGATTAATAGGCAAGGGTCTTAAAGCCTACGATGCGTTACCTTTGGAGTCATGTATTGTGTATGAGGAGCTCAAGGAGGCTGTCCTGAGGGCTTACGAACTGCAACCAGAAACGTACCGTTTGAAGTTCCGGGGTGTAACCAAGGGAAGAGATAGCACCTTTTTGGAACACGCCCGGGACTTGTCCGATGCTATGGGGAACTGGCTCCGATCTGAGAAGGTAACAACATTTGATGGAATTAAGCAGTTAATGATGTTGGAGCAGTTCTTTAAGAGCACGGGCGGTGATCTAACTTTGAACTTAAAGGAGAAAAACCCAAGAACTCTAGTAGAAGCAGCAGAAATGGCTGATCTACGGCTGTCGTTGATTCGGGGTTGCGGGTCCTCACAGAAGTATGATGCAAGTGCTAAGGACCGTTATCCTCCCCCTCCCCGTAGCAATGACATATTTAAACAAAAGAGCAATGAAACTAAAACTGAATCCAAACCTAACCCCACGCCATATAAGAAAAGTCAGGGGCCTTTTACATCACAGTATAAGCCGAAACCGAAATTTATGTGTTTTAAGTGCCACAAGGAGGGTCATAAGGCAAATGAGTGCCCTAGTCGACCTCCTCCGGCAGCCGTGTCTTTTGCTCACGGCATTGGAGTGTTCAAGAGGACATCGGAGTTTGTTAGAGGCAATTCTTTCGAGGTAAATACACTGCCAGTGCAGAAGGATCCGGAAGGCTTATTCCCTGTCTGTGATGCCTTTAGTGACCACAGGGGACTCGGTTGTGTGGAGTGGGGGGGTAGAAGACATGAGGTGAGAATTTTGCATGACACTGGGGCATCGCAAACACTGTTGAGAAATTTCACTGGTAAACCTGTAAATACGGCGCGGGTGGTCGTGGTTCAGGGAGTTAATGCAACAAGGTCATACCCGCTTGTAAGAATGAAGATGGAAGTTGATGGTGTGACTCGTAACCTGGATGTAGGAATTGTGGAGAAGTTACCTGTTGGGGGCGTCGACCTCCTTCTCGGCAACGACTTTGCGGGGCCTACTTCTGAGGCTCCACCCTTAGTCGTTGCCGAGAAGACGGCCGACGTGAGTAGGGAGGAGCAGGAGTGGGTTGAGAAGTGTCAGGTGCAACCTATGGCGTGTGTTGTCACCAGATCTCTTGCATCCAGGGAGTCGCATTCTGGTCAACAGTCTTTAGACAAGCGGAGGAAAGGTACCGAGAATGGGTTGAAAGTTGATGCGGTTGAGAGTTTAGTATCAACGGACATTCTCGGGGACTCATTATTAGGACCGATTTTCGAGTCTGGAGAAGACCCATTAACTGTTACTAAGAAGGCAGAGGATGGGCTTAAAAAGACGAAGAGACAGCAACAATACACAGAGAGAGAGCAACGGGAGGCTAAATTCAATGTAGGAGGGGGGCATGAGTTGTTTCGCAAACACTTAGATAAGCTTGCTCCTTCGGACATTCGTAAATTGCAATTAGAAGACCCGGAGGTTCTTGAATGTGGTACCGGTGCTGTCGAGTTGGAGGAGGACAGTGATGCACAGTCGGGAGATTTTGTTTTCATAGATGGCATATTGTACCGGCGATTCCAAGATCCGCAGAGGAATTGGGAGGGGGGGTCAGGAGAGGTAGATCAGCTGGTCGTGCCGAGGGTTTGCAGGGAAAGCTTACTTAGGTTGGCTCATGATGTACCACTGGCGGGACATCTGGGTGTCCGTAAGACGGTTGCAGCCTTAGGAAAATTATTTTGGTGGCCTGGTCTGAGAGCACAAGTTGTGTCATGGGTGGCAATGTGTGATGTGTGTCAGAAGGTTGGCAAACCAAATCAGAGCATTCCTAAGGCGCCGTTACACCCCATTCCTGTCAGTGGGCCTCCCTTTAGTAAGGTTATAGTTGATATGGTTGGCCCCCTTCCCTCTACAAGTGCCGGAAACAAGTTTCTCCTGACCATCATGGATATAGCAACAAGGTACCCTGACGCGTACCCTATGAGAAATGGGTCAGCGAAGACGGTGGTCCGAAACTTGCTAGTGTATTTTTCCCGGTATGGTTACCCGCAGGAGATTCAGTCAGACCAAGGATCCAACTTCACTTCTAACCTCTTTGTTCAAACGATGCAGCAGCATGGCATTGTTACGGTTGTGTCATCTGCGTATCATCCGGAGAGCCAGGGTGTGTTGGAGCGATGGCACTCAACCTTAAAATCTATGCTTCGTTGTTATTGCTTTGAGAATGGGAAAGATTGGGATCTTGGCCTGCCATATGTTTTATTTGCTGCACGGGAGGTACCTGGGGAAAGTTTGGGATTCAGCCCTAATGAGCTCGTCTTTGGACACCGTGTCAGAGGGCCTCTCCATATGGTTAAAGAAATATGGGAAGGTGCAGAAAAACCTTGTTCTATGCTCAAGTATGTCCTCGACAGTCGAGAACGGATGTTACGCAGTCTGGAGTTGGCTGGCCGTAATTTGACTAGCTCTCAGGCCCTCATGAAGGACAGGTATGACCTCAAGGTTAAACTCAGGGAGTTTCACGTGGGTCAGGAGGTGTTGATTCTAATGCCCCTTGTAGGTCACCCCTTATCCGCGAAGTACACTGGTCCTTATAGGGTGGTGGAGAAGCTATCGGACCTGGATTACTTGGTAGCCACTCCAGACAGACGTAAGCGCAATCAGTTATGTCACGTTAATCTCATGAAGGAGTATGTGAGGCACCCCCCTGAGCCTCTCACTGTGCCTGTAATGACATTTAGCAGTCAAGGTGGAGAAGGAGAACGGGACAGTCAAGCTCAGGTGGAGGATAACTGGGATCATCATGTCTCTGCGAACCAGTGGGCGGGGAATACGAACCAGGCGGCTCAGGAAGCGTTGCAACACTTGCCTGAGCATCAGCGTGTGGCTGTGGAGCGCCTGTTCGGTTCATACCCCTCTGTTTTTGCGGAGCACCCAGGCCTCACTAACCTAGAGGTGCACGACGTGGACGTAGGAGACCACCCCCCTTTCAAGTCAGTTCCCTATAGGGTGCCCCCTATTAAACTGCCGGCCCTCCGGGCGGAGTTGGAGTATATGTTAACAAGGGGGCTGATTGAGAAAGGGGTGGTGAAGTGGACATCTCCCGTCACGCTGCAACCAAAACCGGATGGTAAGGTGCGATTCTGCGTAGACTACAGACGGTTAAACGGTTTGACGCCCACCAACCCATACCCTCTTCCTCGGGTCGACGACTGTGTGGATAAGATAGGCAATGCAAAGTACCTAACCAAGGTGGACTTGGTTAAGGGTTACTGGCAGGTGCCCTTATCCAAACGACCGAAAGAGGTATGTGGCTTTGTGGTGGATGGTGCTACCTACCGCTGTAACGTGATGCCTTATGGCCTAAAGAACGCACCCGCTACCTTTCAGAGTTTGATAAATGATATAACGGCAGACATTCCTAATTGCACAGTATACCTCGACGATGTTATTATCTATGACAACAGCTTTAAGAGTCATTGTGAGCACGTAGAACTCCTGTTCAAGAGGCTTAGTGAGGCTGGCTTGGTGGTCAACCTGGCAAAGTGTGATTTCATGCGGGCGTCCGTGCAGTATCTTGGGTTCATGGTGGGGTTGGGTCAGGTGTGCCCCCCACAGAACAAGATAGCTGCGATTGATCACTTTCCCCGACCGGCCACCAAGAAGCAGATCATGAGGTTCTTAGGTATGATCGGATACTACAGACGCTTCATTAAGGGGTACTCTACCGTGCTAGCACCTCTGACAGATCTTTTAGCAAAGGATAAGAAATTCAAATGGGCGCCTGAGTGTGAGAAGGCATTTAGAGTAGAAAAACACCTGTTGTGCACTCACCCGATCCTCAGGGCCCCTGACTTTAGCCTACCTTTCCAACTAGCAACAGATGCTAGTGGTGTGGGGGCTGGTGCCGTCCTTATGCAAAGGGACGATGATGGGCTGGAACATCCTGTTAGTTTCTACTCGAAGAAGGTCAATTCAGCCCAAAAGAACTACTCTGTTTTCGAGAAGGAGCTGCTAGCAATTGTACTTGCACTGAGGCATTTCGAGGTCTATGTTCCAGCCTATGGTCCAGTCGTTGTAATTTACACAGATCATCACCCTCTCAAGTTCTTGAACCAGTTTCACAATCGGAATATGAGGCTGACCAGGTGGTCGCTAATGTTACAGGAATATAACCTGGACATACGCCATATTGCCGGTTGTGACAACGTGATTAAAGATTGTCTTTCGAGGGTAGATGATCCTGGGTAGATTGACACACGGGTAGCCTCCTGCTTTAGTTTGAATAGTATTTTGCGCTTGGTGCTTGTTGGCTCGCGGTTGTAGCCCAGCGTATTGGGTCATAAAGCAGGAGTTGAGCGTTTGGTATAGAAGAAAAACTAGGCTTGCCCCTATAGTGCAGCCGAAATTAACAAATTAAAAGCATAAAAATCAAATAAAAACTCTTTCTTTGATAGTTGAATTTTTTCAGTATATTATAGCAGTAATTCTGAGTTGCACTCCTCTCCGAATGCTGGGCTAGAGAAGCTCGCTCTTGAGGAGCATAACTACATATGATTTAACCTATTCTGTTGGGGAGGGTTATAATTTTGTAAAATGTTTTGTTGAAGAACTGTGCCAGATATTTTACTGCCGCTGGGTGATGGGAAGTAGAAATATAGCATGGGTTCTAACCATCAGATTTGTTTGAGCTTTGGGCCTCTGAGAAAAATCTTGGGGGGGGGGGTGTGACGTTAACCACTCCGTTAGAACCGCATGGCTTGTCCTACAGTGACTCTCTAGGATCGCCAGGGCAGTGGATGTGGCTACAGTTGATGTATTATTGTGTGCTTTATTTCATATGAAAGCTCGTGTCATGGGCAGTCCAGAAAGGCTCTTTGTTTTCGCCCATGTCAAGGCTTTATATATTTAATTGCAAAGTATATGTTTTATCATTAAGTAGTAATGATAGGATTTGAGAGAGAGAGAGAGAGAGAGAGAGAGAGAGTAGAACAGAGTGAGAGGAGGCGCGTAGTGTTTTTTGCCATGCTCGATGACGTCACGGCTGGCTGGCCTCTTGGGGATTGGTTGGAGGAGTTTTTTACCATGCTTGGTGACGTCATGTTTGGCTGGCTTCTTTGGCATTGGCTGAAGGAATTGTTACCGCTTTGACTACGCGGTGCGAGCTAGTGCTAGTATATATACAGCTCTCTTGCCACTCTCTCCCTCAGATCTGGTTTCTAGAACGCATCCCTCTTACCCCTTTGATACCTGTCCCCCTTCTGCACCTGAGAACCTTTTCCTCTGCCTATTTCTCTCATTTTCCATATCTTTCACCACCTTTTATTAATATTATACCCCCTCTGGTTAACTCTGCATAATCAGCTTCATGCTGGCCAGTTGTATTGTGCGTTAAGGTCTTATATAACCCATGTATGTTAGTTGTTAAGATAAGTTGATCACGAAGCATTTGTTGGCATTCATATTGTTCAGTACCGCTTCCTATAATTATTAGTGTTCTGCTGGATTAGATAATGCTAGACTAGGAGTCTGATACTATAAGGTATTGTTTCCGATGGGTGCTGGCTTTAGTTAAAAGCTGCACGACATACCTGAGAACTGGAGTTGATTGGGTAAATTCTAGTCTGTGTGCCATTGAGAGTAGAGCATGCACGAATGAGGGCTTTTTGCCTATACCATTCTGCACTGTTCTAAGCTCGTTGTTTGTCTTTGAGGTACGCCAGGAGAACGCTTAATACTTCGGTATTAAGATTTCTCAAGAGAGCTACCCTTCACTCTAACGTAGTACTTGACGCACAGACTTGAGATTTGCACTAGGCTATGCGGCATGCCATGCGCACCAGTATCTCGTATCATTGACTCTAGCTAGACTTTATCAGTCATAGTAGACATTAAGTATATTAACCCAATTACTCTTATTATGCATACCCGTTTACGATTACACAAGCATTTCGCAGCCTAGTTTGATGTATTGAGACACAAACGACTTAGGCTCTTTTTGTTGATAGGAATACTGCATTGTCGTGGCGATTATTATTATTGTTGTGGCGTTTAGGATATTCTTGGCTCCGACTGCATTATATCTCCTGCCTTTTTGTGTGCATAGCCTGCACGAGCATTGTTCCGCTGCCTGCCTTTTTGGGTTCCATTTCCGATTCGAGCATCTTGATAGCATCTAACATTTAAAGAAGTTTCCTTGTTGGTGTTGAAGGACTTTATTGCACTTTCTTTCATGCAGGAGTGCCTGACATTTATTGATTAAAGTAACGTAAGCTGTAACTTCTCTTACCACCTTACTTTGCATACCATAACCAAGCACCTTCGGTTATAGGTAGTAATAGGCTGTTTTCACATACCATTAAGCCTAGAATAGACGCACATTTATTGAGAGTTTAATAACCAATTATTGCATATAGAACTCTGGAGAGTATTTGTGTTCTTTGTTCACTGGGAATATACATCAGAGGTTGGATCTAGTGCTTTCCGTTGTAGCATTTATGCCATTACTAGTCCAATGAATAAGAACCCTGATATATTTAAACCTCAGTCGTAACATGCAGGACCCCGGTGTCCCTCCAGGTCTCCGCTTTTCACTTGGAAACAATTGGCATCCTTCGGACCTCGCTCAGTTTTGCCTTATGGATATTTACCATGCCAAATGGTTAGCTCAATTTGGGGAAAGTGTCACAAATAAATTAATGAACCAGTACACTATGTCTACCAGGAGACAATATCAATCCCATTGGAAAACCTTCACAACCTGGATTGTAGAGTCAGGGTAAACTACTGCCTCGGGGGCTTTATTTTTCAAATATTTAGACTATCTATTCGAACAAAAACAAATTTCAGTAACCTCTTTAAAAAATCATTTGTCTGCCATTAGAACCCCCTTTTTTTATCTCACTGGCCTTTCCATACCGCAGGCGGAGGAGAAAGGGTTTATGAGGGCGTGTTTCAAGCTACGTCCACCGCCCCGTCAGCTCATGCCTACTTGGTCACTTGACAAAGCCTTATCAGTACTTCAATCGCGCAAATATAGTAATGCGCCGGATTTTGATTCACTTTTGAAAAAGGCTGTTTTCCTCATGGCTCTAGCCACCGGAAACAAAGTGTCTGAGCTGGCGGCGATGAACAACGATCCTAATTGCCTTAGGTTTGGGAGACTGCACGATCATGTGGAAATCGCGCAGTCTCCCACATTTATAGCTAAAAACGAACATTCTGAACATGTATTTTATGAATTTTCCGTCCCGGCTTTAAAGAGGGGCCTTACTCATCACCTTTTATGTCCTGTGCAAGCACTCACAAAGTTTTTGAGGGCTGTGCAGCCTCACCAACCAGGAGTTTTATGGGTCAACCAGACAGGTAAGCGTGTTACAAAACGAAATTTAGCTTCCTTGCTTGTGGACGTTATTAGGGAAAGTAATCCCGGCGTGATAGGCAGGGCTCACGATATCAGGAAATGGGCAGTCTCTCTCAGATTTCTACAAAATTTCTCAGTAGAAGACATTGCTAATACTCAATTATGGGCTTCCAATCATACGTTCCTAACACGCTATCTGTCTGTCGCTCCAGATAAACCAAAGCGTACCTGTGTAGCTTTACGTCAATGGGTACAGTAGGTAATGTCCTATTAGGTTAAGTTTTGTTGTTAAAAAGGGGGGGGGAGGGTGCGGAATAGTCCATATCCCCTCTGTGCCCCTGAAGATTGTGATGAATCACGAGCTGTGATAGGACGGGTTCTACAGTCCAATATTATTTTTATGTTAATTCTAAGAAGATATCTCGCATAGAACATAATAATTGATATTGGTTCAGGAGTAATTTATCGAGAGGCCTTCCCTAGTGGTTAAGGCCCCATTAATTGCTCTTTCCATTCACATATGCATAGCCTACGTGAGTTGCAGATGGGATGTGTGTACATGCTTAGATTGATATGCAGGATTCGAAGTTGCATAATAAATCGTAGGCAGTGTCCACCATTCTTTAACTGCCTTGGTGGCGCAATGCATAAGGTGTTGATATTCGGTGTGAGCGTCCTGGGTTCGAATCCACGGACTGCCACATGTGTTTGTAATATTTCATTAATCGATTTTAGGAGTAGAGTTGGTTGTTGGATAGAACATAATAATTGATATTGGTTCAGGAGTAATTTATCGAGAGGCCTTCCCTAGTGGTTAAGGCCCCATAAATTGTTCTTTCCATTCACATATGCATAGCCTACGTGAGTTGCAGTTGGGATGTGTGTACATGCTTATATTGATATGCAGGATTCGAAGTTGCATAATAAATCGTAGGCAGTGTCCACCATTCTTTAACTGCTTTCGTTGCGCAATGCATAAGGTGTTGATATTCGGTTTGAGCGTCCTGGGTTCGAATCCACGGACTCCCACATGTGTTTGTAATATTTCATTAATCGATTTTAGGAGTAGAGTTGGCTGTTGGATAGAACATAATAATAGTTGCAAATATGTATGTTTTTTTACAAAATTGTACAAATATATTTAATGTACAAATAGTTTTAAGAATGGAACGAATAACTACTGCAGAGTTACAGTTCTCGGGAACACATGTGTGTCCCACTTTATCATGCATACGATCTAATGGAAAGATCTGACCATGAGCAAGCAGTTTCTTAATGTCACGCACTGCTTGCAAATCTTTTATACTTTTTTATATATTGTTTGAATACAATAAAACTTAAACATTTTTATTTGGATTCTTCTTCCCTAAGGCTAGGATATTTTACGAATGTCCCGTCTTCAGTCTTGCTAATCAGGCGAAGTCGTCAATGATGAAGGGGCCCTATTAAATTATAGGTTTGATTCCCGAAGGGAAGTAGAGAAAACCTAATATTTAGTAGGGCCCCGTAATCATTGACGACACTGTCCCTCCCGACCATCCCACTTCCCATTCGTTGATTTCTATAGTTTTATTCTTGGTATATCAGTGAAGGAAGACGATGGCCGCTAGAGGGGCTGGTGTTGGGGAAGCGATACATGAGAAATCCACGCATATGGCAAGTCATATGATAAAATTTCAGACCTAAGGGAGGTGTATGTTGCTTCGCAAAATCTGAAATTGCCCTGGAGGAGGTTACTAGTTTCAATTGTCCCTATTTTGATTATGCTATATACAAATTAATTTCTGCTGGTAAATTTAAATACATATGTTGCATCTACCGTTCCCCAAATACTCCTTCAGAGCAAAGTCTTTTTGATTCTCTGTCCTCACAACTCAGTGTCCTCAACTTAAATGCTTCTTCTGAAATCACTGTGTTGGGTGATTTTAATGTCCATAATGTTGAATGGCTCACTCATTCAGCCAGGACTGATGATGCTGGTCTTGAATGTGAGCTATTTGCAGACTCATTTAATCTCACTCAACTAGTCAACCAACCCACCCGTGTACCAGATAATCCTAATCATAATTCCCACCTACTGGACTTATTTTTAACAACCAATTCAGAAAATTATGATGTTACAGTGAGGTCCCCGCTTGGATCTCTGATCACTGTCTGATACAGGCCACCTGTTTATCACCTACCACACCTTCCCACTCTGAACCTGTTTTGGTGACTAAATGGCATTACGATAGGGCAGACTGGGAGGGTCTTCAAGGTTTCTTTATTGATATTCCCTGGACCTCTTTCTTTTCTAATGATGCACACTCCACCTTGAGCCACATACAAGATTTTGTAAAAATTGGAATGGAAACTTTTATTCCTCATCAAAAGTACAGTAAAAGATCTAATTCACCAAAATGGTTTGACCATAATTGTGCTAGAGTAACTGAACAAAAAGCAATAGCCTACAATGCATACACAAGATCAAAAACACATGAAGCCTTTAATTACTTTAGAAACACCAGAAATCATGCCAAAACTGTATTAAACCTAACTAAATCAAACTTTCTCCACAAGCAGGCAAATACACTTCTAAATAATCCAAATGATAACAAAATATGTTGGTCTACTCTTAACTCATTTAAATCTAACTTCACTACTGCTTCATCCATTCCACAATTAAAATCTCCGACTGGCAATCTTGTAAGTGACCCACGAGGTAAAGCTAACCTTCTTGCGGATATTTTCTCCACCAACTCAACCTTAGATGAAATAAATCAAGATGTCCCTGTACTTAATTTTAATTCGCCTGAAATTCCCTCACTTAAGATCCACACCAGACATGTCAAAACTATTTTGCAGAATCTCTCAGTAGATAAGGCTCCTGGTCCAGATGAAATTCCTCCAATAGTACTTAAGAATTGCTCCTTGGTGCTCGCTCCTGTATTGGCAAAATTTTTCCGTCTGTGTACTCATACCTCATGCTTCCCAGTACCCTGGAAAGAAGCAAACATCCATCCAGTTCCTAAAAAAGGTGCCTCTTCAGATCCATCAAACTACAGACCAATAGCTATAACTTCCACTCTTGGTAAAGTCTTTGAAATTATATTAAATAATCACATAATTAAGCATCTTGAGAATAATAAATTAATCAGTGATAGGCAATATGGTTTTAGACGATATCGATCAACTGCAGACATGCTTTGCCTTCTTACGCATCAAATCAACCAAGCTACAGACCAACATGGTGAAACACATACAATAGCACTGGATATATCAAAGGCATTTGATAGAGTCTGGCATCAATCCTTATTGTCGAAGATGTCACACTACGGCCTTGCATCATTAGTTCCACTAATTTCTTCTTATCTTCATAACAGAAAAATATGTGTAATGGTAGATGGCCTTTATTCTCAATTTCACTCAATAAATGCTGGTGTTCCCCAGGGATCAGTTTTGGCCCCAATTCTGTTCCTCATTCATATCAATGATCTCATATCTACCACTCATAATCCAATACATTCCTACGCAGATGACTCAACACTCCACAGTTCCTTCACATTTACCAATTCTTTCACCCAAC
>JBAKBP010004622.1:0-133098 GCA_037953745.1 Lithodes maja
ATACATACATATGAGCGAGAACATATTGCTCACTAGCGCTACTTCTGATTATAAATCTATGCATAAGCATTATCTATTATTAAGTGTTCGCGTATCTTCATCCATGTATTTCCACCCTTAACAATAGAACGCCCAGCTCTTCCATATTTCGCCTTCTGTCACACACACACACACACACACACACACAACACACACACACACACATACACACACACACACACACACACCTACACTACCGAGGATTAACCTCCCATTGTAGTACCTGCACCCTTCCATCTGCACCTGCACCTGCACCTCTTCCATATTTCGCCTTCTGTTACACACACACACACACACACACACACACACACACACACACACCTACCCTCCGAGGATTAACCTCCCATTGTAGTACCTGCACCCTTCCATCTGCACCTGCACCCGCACCTCTTCCATATTTCGCCTTCTGTCACACACCCACACCCACACACACACACACACACACACACACCTACACTACCGAGGATTAACCTCCCATTGTAGTACCTGCACCCTCCTCTTTCCCCTGACATACCAAAACAGTTTCTGTGTGTATGTATGTTTGTGTGCATACGTGAGCGTTTGTGTTGTTCTGTATATGAGGAAGTAAATAAAAGTGTATAACTGTATATGTACTGTATATCACTTACTCTCATGGTTATTTTATGATAATTTGTATTCTGCACATGCATCATTATTGTATTTATTTATTTTGTTTGTAAACCAATACTTACCATCCTCATATCTGTACATCTCATGTTCATCCACTAAATTGTAAAATGTGTATTTTCAGCTCATGAGGCTGCCATTCTTTAATAAACCGTTTATTATTATTATTATTATTATTATTACACACACACACACACACACACACACACACATACACACACACACACACACACCTACACTACCGAGGATTAACCTCCCATTGTAGTACCTGCACCCTTCCATCTGCACCTGCACCTGCACCTCTTCCATATTTCGCCTTCTGTCACACACACACACACACACACACACACACACACACACCTACCCTCCGAGGATTAACCTCCCATTGTAGTACCTGCACCCTTCCATCTGCACCTGCACCCGCACCTCTTCCATATTTCGCCTTTTGTCACACACCCACACCCACACACACACACACACACACACACACCTACACCAAGTGATATACACAGTCCGTAGCCTAGTAGGTAGAGCTCTCGTCTCACACACGAGGGGTCGGGGGTTCAATCCCAGACCGGGCGGAGACAAATTGGGCTTGTCTCCTTTCATGTGTTAGCCTCAGTTCACCTAGCTGTAAATAGGTACCTGGAATAAGTGGACGACGTTGTGACATCCCATCTGGGGTTGGCAAAAATGGTACAAGGCGAGATGGGTATCATATGGTTCACCTAAGCTGATGGCTACCTAAGCCTTCGGGCGAGACGGTACCGTCTATAGTGAGAATGGTACCATACAGATCCACCCTAAGCCTTCGTTTCCGATGTCGCCAATTGGCTAAAATACAGACTACACACACATCCACAGCCATTCCAACAGTACATAAAACACTTAACATGCATTTCACGCAATACATTCCCAGTTAAGGAGGCGCGATAATAATGAGCTTAGCTCGCATTGCGTGGATTCCCCTTGACGAACAAGTAACTGAGTAACTGAGTAACCACCGAGGATTAACCTCCCATTGTAGTACCTGCACCCTCTTCTTTCCCCTAACATACCAAAACAGTTTCTGTGTGTATGTATGTTTGTGTGCATACGTGAGCGTTTGTGTTGTTCTGTATATGAGGAAGTAAATAAAAGTGTATATGTACTGTATATCACTTACTCTCATGGTTATTTTATGATTATTTGTATTCTGCACATGCATCATTATTGTATTTATTTATTTTGTTTGTAAACCAATACTTACCATCCTCATATCTGTACATCTCATGTTCATCCACTAAATTGTAAAATGTGTATTTTCAGCTCATGAGGCTGCCATTCTTTAATAAACCGTTTATTATTATTATTATTATTATTATTATTACACACACACACACACACACACACACACACACACACACACACACACACACACTCTCTCTCTCTCTCTCTCTCTACTACCGAGGATTAACCTCCCATTGTAGTACCTGCACCCTCTTTACCCTCACATACCAAAACAGTTTATGTATGTATGTTTGTGTGCATACGTGAGCGTTTGTGTATACGGACATGTACACACTTACTGCATGTTCTTATGTTCCTATACATGGATGTATATGTATGTACGCACGTACGTGTATATACGTATGTTCTGTATATGAGTAAGTAAATAAATGTGTATATGTACTGTATATCACTTACTCTCATGGTTATTTTATGATAATTTGTATTCTGCACATGCATCATAATTGTATTTATTTATTTTGTTTGTAAACTAAGCTTACCATCCTCATATCTGTACATCTCATGTTCATCCATTAATTGTAAAATGTGTATTTTCAGCTCATGAGGCTGCCATTCTTTAATAAACCGTTTATTATTATTATTATTATTACACACACTCGCTCCGTGGAAGGTCAGGATTAATTCAGTCATAGCGTATCACTGAATTTCCAGTGGGAGTTTAGGTGCCTCTGTTTGTTCCAGAGAAGCTCTGGTCAACAGTGCTGTTGACTTAGTGGATAATGATGCAGGACCACAGTTCCTACTGCAAACTAACACAATAGTCACTGATAATGTGATCAGTGGTCGTGGGAAAGGATGGGGGTAATTGTCAATAAATAGATCCAGTGTGGAGTCTGTGTGATATATATATATATATATATATATATATATATATATATATATATATATATGTGTGTGTGGTCTTGCCACTGGCCTGGTAATCCAAAGGTCCCGGGTTCAAATCCCGATGTATCAATGGGAAGATATTATTGGTATGGAATTTGTGCTGTACCAAGTATCAGTGCATTACCATAAGCCCACCGAAACGTCAATAAAATACCCTCATTGTTCCCTGATTAAATAGCACTGTATGAATATTCCCATATTCAAAATATGCTACAGGGGTGCAATGCCTGGTGAGTTATCTGCTCAACAGGTGGCGTTGTGTGTGTGTTAGAGTGAGAGTCCGAGTGTAGGGGGTGAGACAGTGAAGCACGGGAACGAGGTGGCTTCAGAGATGGGGTCGTTTCGGGCCATGAGTGAGCACCGTGCCTCATGTGAAGGCAAGATGGCAGGTGCTCGTTGTACTCTACGTGCTTCACATGTCTCGCTCCCTAGACTGGAACAAGACCTCACGGGCTTCACTGTTCATTGTAAAGCGGTGAATGTTAAGGCTCTCAGCCTATGCCCGAGAGGAAGTAAGTTGGAATATAGAAAAGAAAAAAAAAAAAAATATATATATATATATATTATATATATATATAATATATATATATATATTTTTTTTTTTTTTTTTTTTTTTTTTTCTATATTCCAACTACTCCCTCTCGGGCATAGGCTGAGAGCCTGTACATTCCACCGCTCAACACGGTGAAGCCCGTGAGGTCTTGTTCCAGTCTGGGGAGTGAGACATGTGAAGCATCCATCATGGCTCGAAGCAGCTCCATCTCTGAAGCGGCTGGTTGCTTCGCTCAAGTGCTTCACCGTCTCACCCTCCAGACTCAGACCCTCACTCGTAGAACGCCACCTATTGAGCAGTGAACTCACTAGGCATTGTCCCCCTGTAACATATTTTGAATATGGGAATATTCATACAGTGTTATTTAATCAGGGAACAATGAGGGTATTTTTTTGGCATTTCGGTGGGCTTTGTGGTAATGCACTGATACTAGGTACTGCACAAATTCAATCCCAATAATATCTTCCCATTGACATATCGGGATTTGAACCCGGGTCCATTGGATTACCAATCCAGTGGCATGACCACTCCACCACACCTCCCCTTATTGTATATACAGGTACATATATATATATATATGTATATATATATATATATTTATATATATATATATATAATATATATATAGAGAGAGAGAGAGAGAGAGAGTGAGAGAGAGAAGGGGGGTGGGGGGGGGGGGGTGAGGGGGGGGGGGGACAGCACAAAGTGAAGTTGTTTATTGATGACAAATATAACTGCTAAGGCTAGGATTCGAACCATACAGGCAGGAGGTCCAGCCACCTATACCACCACGAAGGTTAAAAGGAGAAATCCGATACTTCTACCACTATTCCTCCCCAACCCCAACTCTCGTGTGGGATAGACAGTCCATGTATTATTCCTTCATCCCATATGGCATCCCTTCTTCCATTTCAACATATAACCAATGCACACTTCTCACCCAACACTCCACAATCCCCTTCAGTACTGAACTATAGCGTTAATCTACATATACAGGAGTTATAACCGGATAAACTAGATTTTATAACTTGTAATAAACCTGAAAGTATATAGATAATGGTATTAGCATTTCCGAAAATAAAAGAATGGTAACAAGCGGTTGTTCTCATCTCAACTTGCCCCCCCCCCCCCCCCCCCCACACACACACACACACCTTTCACCACTTATCTTTCTCTTTTTATCCACACTGATTTGCCTTCTCTTTTCCGGGTGCAAATTTTCTCTCTACGTTCATCTCGATTCCCAAATATTCCCATCTTCATCCTCATCAAGCGGATTTTTTGACAGAAAGAGAGAGAGAGAGCGAGAGCGAGCGAGCGAGAGAAAGAGAGTGGGAGCAGAAGGAAGGAGAGGCACAAGGTATGTGATGGAAGCAGGTGAGTCAGAAGGGAGGGAGAGGAGTCCAACCAGTAATGTTATTGGTCAAATCGATCTATTTTTATATTGACGTTTCCTGTTCTGAGGGAAAAAAACAAACATATGGTGAAAGATAAAAAGATATAAAATAAGTGAGGTACAAGAACTATAATTGTTAAATAAGAAGAGATAGTGAGAGATGGATGTGGACAAAAGGGGATAAAGTGACGACAGTGTCATAAAATATAGTTAAATTTATACTCGGCGATATACAGACACAAAGAATAGGAGGTATTATGAAAACATGATAAATGTTCAGACAGAAAATGGAAAGAGAGACAAAGGTGATATGAACAAAATATTGAGCTCCGCTTGAAAAGGAGAACTTGAGGAAGACATTTTGTAAAATATGAGCTAACCGGGAATAAGGAGACAAAGAAGACCAATAGTTATGAAACAAGTCAAACGAAAAGGATAGCACAGAACAAATGGAAGTGAACAGCAGAGCGTAGGGAATGTATAGTAACGACGTGAGAAAGAGCCAGCTATAGATGAAAGGACACACAGTAAACGATAATTCGGTAGTATAAACAATAACATGTATAGACAAAAAGGTTATCATGGAACCTGTACATAAATGTTTCCTTCGCGTTCATTCCTCTGCTCCGTCATATATGTATTATATGTTTTTTTCATTAGTCATAAGTATCCTTTACAAGTGTCTCACAGCGAACATTATGCCTAGTAACAATCATTATTTATCTATGCGTTTTCTGAGGGAGTTATAGAACTGACTTTTTCATAAAACGTTCATCACAAATCTGTACTATCCGAGCTATGAGTCTCTTGTCAGTGTGTATATATACTGTATATACAATATATATATATATATATATATATATATTCTCTTTTAAACAGACGAGGTTGAAGGTAACTGCAGTTTCAGCATTCAGTATTTTATTGTTACAGCTTTCTATATTTCTAACAATTTTCCTCTGGGGTTCAGAGATGAGGTACAACAGGTTAGCAAAATTCATGGTGGATCCAACGTTTCACAAGTAAACATCTTGCATCTTCAGGGAATGGGCAGGTAATGATTAGAATAAGGACAAAGCAACATATTTATACAAAATTCGAGGATCAAGAATAGGTAGGTGGGCGGAGCTACTGGGTGTGGGGTGGCTGTTCATTGGTGGAAGGCAGTCTATTCACGAGACGGGCACTAAATCTTATCGGTGGTTGGTTGTTGGCTGTGGGTGGCTGTGATTGGTTGGTGTTGTCAGTAGTGTGCTGATCGCGGAAAGGTACGGGAGGGGGGCACAGGGCGAGAGGAACGAGGACAGTATGCCCTCCAGCAGCGCTTCATGGCCGCCTCCGGACTCAACTTCACATACGAAGAAACCACCAATGGTCATCTACCCTTCCTCGACCTCCTTGTCTCCCTCCACGACCACGGCTTCAAAACTACAGTGTACACCAAACCTACTAACAATGGCCAATGTCTTAATGGGGAAAGTGAATGCCCTAAACGATACCATCAGTCCACCATCGCCGCCTATGTCAGGAGAGCCCTCACCCATTGCACCACCTGGAATGACACACACAATAAATTGGAAAGGCTCACCCAGGTCCTAGTCAACAATGGGTATTCCAACACTGACGTCACCAATGCCATCAACCACCACCTAGAAAAATGGTACAAACAAGACCCCCCTAGCACCAACCCGGCCAATGACATTACATTTTTCTACAGAAACTACATATCTTCCGACCACACAACAGACGAATCCATTATGAAAGAAATAATTCACAAAAACGTCCTCCCCACCAACCCTGACAATAAAATAAAACTCATTATTTACTACAAATCTCCTAAGACCTCCAACCTTGTCCTCCGTAACCGCCCCATTTCCACCAACCAACCGAAAGACGATCATGTGATATACCAGCATATTTGCACCTCTGGGGACTGTGGACCCCTATCCTATGTTGGAATGACACAGACTCGCCTTTCCCGTCGACTAACCCTCCACCTTCAATCTGGCGCTATAAAAGATCACTATCAAGCCCCCCACCATCTTGCCCTAACTCGCGCCGACCTAGACAAACAAACTACCATACTCGACAAAGAATCAGACCCCAGAAGACTAGCTATTTTAGAAGCTCTATATATCCATCTATATATATATATATTGCAGGAGGAGGAAGTCAGGGAGGAGTACAGGAGAGCAGTGGAAAGACGACTAGGTGGGTTCGACCTGGAAGTTATGGAGGAAGTGGAGGAGATGAGCAAGGTGTTTAAGGATGAGATATGTGCAGCATGTGAGGAGGTGTGTGGAGTGAGGAGAAGAGGGAGGGGAGTGAAAGGTACAGCATGGTGGACAGAAGAGGTAAGAATAGCTGTGGAAGAAAAGAAGAAAGCATATAGAGAGTGGTTGGGTAGTAGAGGGAATGAAGATTCTGAGAGACAGAAACGAGCGAGGTACGTGGAGAGTAAGAGGGTGGTGAAGAGAGTAGTGAAGGAAAGTAAGAGAAGAGTAGATGAGGAATTTGGAAGGAATCTGAGTGTAAAATGGAGGGAGAGTAAGAAACTGTTCTGGAAAGAAGTCAAGAAAGTTAGGGAAGGTAGCAAGGGAAACAGTAAGGGTGTGAAAGATAAGAATGGGAGAATGCTAGCCGAGAAGCAAGAGAGGGTCGAAAGATGGAGGGAGTACTTCAGTGAGTTGCTAAATGAAAGGAATGAAGAGCCAGCAAACATAGCTGGATATGGTATGGGAGGGAGAAGAAGAGAAGTAGTGGAGGAGGAGGTGGGGATCAGGAGGTCAGAAGTGTGGGAAGCCATGAAAAGAGTGAAGTTGGGGAAAGCACCAGGAACAGATGGAGTGTGTGGGGAAATGTTGAGGTATGGTGGTGAGATAGTGATAGAATGGGTATGGAAAATGTGCAAACTAGCATGGGAGAAGGGGAGTGCACCCGATGACTGGAAGACTGGCATAATAGTCCCCCTATATAAGGGCAAAGGGGAAAGAGGAGTGTGTGGTAACCACCGAGGAATATGTCTTCTAAGCGTAGTAGGGAAGGTATACAGTAGGGTAGTGATTGAGAGAGTGAGAGTGAGAACGGAGAAATGGATAGGCGACGAGCAGGGAGGCTTTAGGAAGGGAAGAGGATGTGTAGATCAGATTTTTACCCTGAATTGTGTTGTGGAGAAGTATCTGGAGAAGAAACAAAAGGTGTATGTTGCCTTTATGGACTTGGAGAAGGCCTATGACAGAGTGGATAGAGAAGGTTTGTGGAAAGTACTTAGAATATACGGAGTAGAGGGCAAGTTGCTGAAAGCAGTGAAGAGCATGTATGAGGGTGCAAAGGCGGCAGTACGTGTGGAGAGTGAGCAGAGCGAGTTCTTTGACCTGAATGTTGGTTTGAAACAGGGGTGTGTGATGTCCCCGTGGCTGTTTACTGTATATATGGATGGAGTTATGAAAGAAATACTATCAAGAGTAGTGGATGTTGGTGTATCGCTGAAAAGGGAGGGAATTGAGTGGAAGCTACCTATACTGCTGTTTGCAGATGATACAGTTCTGATGAGTGATAATGAATGGGAGTTGCAGGGTCTGGTAAATGAGTTTGGAACAGTGTGCGAAAAACGGAATTTGAAGGTAAATACGGGGAAGAGCAAGGTTATGGTCTTCGAAAGGGGTGAAGTCACAGAGTGTGAGGTGAAGCTGAACGGTCAGGCTATGGAGATAGTCAACTCTTTTAAGTATCTGGGCAGTGTGTTGAGTAAAGATGGGACTATGGATGAAGAGGTGCGGGAGAGGGTACAACAGGGGAAGAGGGTTGTAGGAACGCTAAAAGCAGTAACAAGAAATAGGGTGGTCAGTATGGAAGTGAAGAAGTCCTTGCATGACAGTGTGGTAATCCCGACACTGACTTACGGAAGCGAAGCATGGACGTTGGTTGAGAGACTCAGACCAAGAGTGAGAGCAGTGGAAATGAATTACTTAAGGAGTGCGTGCGGAATTACATGGAGGGATAGACAGACTAATGAGGAAGTAAGAAGGAGGTGTGGTGTGGAGGTAGATGTGCTGGAAAGTGTGAAAAGGAACAACTTGAGATGGTTCGGCCATATGGAACGTATGGAAAGCGAGAGAATGACTAAGAGGGTGTACGAGAGCGAGGTGGAGGGACAGAGGGGGAGAGGTAGACCGAATATGAGGTGGAAGGATGGAGTGAGGAACTACATGAATGAAGGCGGTGCTGGTTGGGGGGAGGGGCGTCGACTGACTGGGGACAGAGGTGCATGGGGGCGGTTCGTTCGTGGCCACCCCTTCGGGGATCACGGCGTCAGGCAATAGATAGATAGATAGATAGATATATATCCAAACGCTCAACCCCAGCATCAACAACCAAACACAAGACCTTCAAATTCTTCCTTCAGGCAAGCGCTACAGGCATACTGCCCTCGTTCCTCTCGCCCTGTGCCCCCCTCCCGTACCTTTCCGCGATCAGCACACTACTGACAACACCAACCAATCACAGCCACCCACAGCCAACAACCAACCACCGATAAGATTTAGTGCCCGTCTCGCGAATAGACTGCCTTCCACCAATGAACAGCCACCCCACACCCAGTAGCTCCGCCCACCTACCTATTCTTGATCCTCGAATTTTGTATAAATATGTTGCTTTGTCCTTATTCTAATCATTACCTGCCCATTCCCTGAAGATGCAAGATGTTTACTTGTGAAACGTTGGATCCACCATGAATTTTGCTAACCTGTTGTACCTCATCTCTGAACCCCAGAGGAAAATTGTTAGAAATATAGAAAGCTGTAACAATAAAATACTGAATGCTGAAACTGCAGTTACCTTCAACCTCGTCTGTTTAAAAGAGAATCTATTACCTGGCTATACTAACATATATACTGTATATATATATATATATATATATATATATATATATATATATATATATATATATATACCGTATATATATACATATAATTATATATACTGTATATATATATATATATATATATATATTTATATATATACATATATATATATATTGAGAATATATCACAAATACATGTGAGCCACTAAATGTGTCTAGTCTCTCAGTGGGGATCGAACCATCGACCATCAGGACGATAGCCGACGCTTTAATCAATTACACCACGGCAGTCTATATATATATATATATATATATATATATATATATATATACTGTATATACTGCATAGCATTTTTACGAGTTATACATCATGTTTCTGCATATTAAATTTGTCACACATTGTTGTCCATGCTATGCTACTATCTCAATCACATAAGTTTGGTAGATTAACTACGAGAAGTATCGCATTGATCAGTAGATTTGTTGTTGCTTGATTATCTTTGCATTCCTTTCGGCATTGACATTTTAAAATTCTGAATAATGGATGTTTTGACCGGTAAGCTTTAAATTAAGCAACACGTGAATAAAGGGTGGGACGCATCATTCCCACTGTTTCTGGCAAAGAAATAATTGTCCAGGCCTATTGGCTTAAATTACTTGTTGAACATGTTTCCCCAGAAGAACAGGCAATAGAGGTTGCCTTTAAGTGAACATAATGTTAATGTGGTGGTAGTTTATGGGTAATGGATAATTGGAAAAGGATAAATAGATAATTATATGATTGATTAAATTTGATGAGACACTTGATTCAATGGGCCTTGATAAACAAGGATAAGCGTCATAGGAAACAAGTTAATGTTTTGGTTAGCGTTACATTACAGGACAATGTCACTGCAAAATAAGAAAACACTGTTAGAAGAATATCTGAGTCAAAGCTGAAGTTAGTTACTGTATGTAAGGTCATTGCGTTGGCTGTTACTCATTATTTGTAATTCATCGTCTGATAATTGTCTTCAGTTATCTAAACCACAACATACAATGTTCTCCTCCTATCTCTATTAAGCTCTTTCTCTCTCTTACAGAAGTTTTACATCTTTAATCTTACAACACTTTCTCTTATTACTCACATTTGACTCTAGCCGTCTGGTTACACAGCAAAGTAAACTGCAGTTCCTACAGAGAGATTCAGGTAGACCCGCATTGTTTGTTGCATTGACGATGATGCTGCCAACATTGGATAACATTCTTTGTCCCACCCACTCACTCAGGTATTTTTGGGAGAATTGGGCATGTTTGGGAGAATTGGTTATCCACTCTACCATGGTCCGCTCATGGTCGAGTGGATAATGTGACCAACTCTCACAAACATACCAGAGTGAATGTGTTCGAATTTAGGTCAGGATACCTCTCTCTCAACCTGACCGACATGTTCATGATATTCTTTATCACAGCCTAACAGTTAGCATGGGCTTTATATCAAATCATTCATATATTATTTCCCTGGACATTGAAGTTAGAATTGTGTTGAGCAGTATATTAGTTCAGTAAGCAGCTCATCATGATAAAACATACTAGCAATGATATGCTCATTTGCTCACAAACGCACCCGGAGCATAATTTGATACAGTCCAAAGATAGTTTATGTTGTAAAATAGTTTGCTCCCCGACATACAAATGATGTATTATGATGTATTATGTATCATGATGTATTATGTAAAGTGCATCTACATGACCAAGTGACTAAAATAATTAAAACATGGAATCCGGTCATTTACATGATTAAAATTCGGCAACTTTGCCTAATATTTTAAAAGTGACAGGATAAAGTAATCCCATAATTAAAATGTTGGTGGTAGCATTATTAGCATGGCCCCACTTTTAGTAATGAAATCTTGTTGCGGTGGTATGTAGGGAGAATAATGTCAACTTCATTATGGTACCCAACATGGTGTGTATCTTGTGAACCAAAACATGATACTAAAAATTAGTCATTACATTACTAACTAGTCAGAGACTTGTCACCTAAACCGATGAACTGTTTTCAACGTCATAAGTTATATATTGTTACTTAGGCAATCATAAGATAGTATAATCAGTTATAATGAGTTGATATATGCCTTTACACATAGATTATTGCTTTATAACATAAACAGTACGGTATTCATAAGGCACTTGGTATTGCTTTATAACATAAACAGTATGGTATTCATAAGGCACATGGTATTGCTTTATAACATAAACAGTATGGTATTCATAAGGCACTTGGTATTGCTTTATAACATAAACAGTATGGTATTCATAAGGCACTTGGTATTGCTTTATAACATAAACAGTACGGTATTCATAAGGCACTTGGTATTGCTTTATAACATAAACAGTACGGTATTCATAAGGCACTTGGTATTGCTTTATAACATAAACAGTATGGTATTCATAAGGCACTTGTTATTGCTTTATAACATAAACAGTATGGTATTCATAAGGCACTTGGTATTGCTTTATAACATAAACAGTACGGTATTCATAAGGCACTTGGTATTGCTTTATAACATAAACAGTATGGTATTCATAAGGCACTTGGTATTGCTTTATAACATAAACAGTACGGTATTCATAAGGCACTTGGTATTGCTTTATAACAAACAGTATGGTATTCATAAGGCACTTGGTATTGCTTTATAACATAAACAGTACGGTATTCATAAGGCACTTGGTATTGCTTTATAACATAAACAGTATGGTATTCATAAGGCACTTGGTATTGCTTTATAACATAAACAGTATGGTATTCATAAGGCACTTGGTATTGCTTTATAACATAAACAGTATGGTATTCATAAGGCACTTGGTATTGCTTTATAACATAAACAGTACGGTATTCATAAGGCACTTGGTATTGCTTTATAACATAAACAGTATGGTATTCATAAGGCACATGGTATTGCTTTATAACATAAACAGTATGGTATTCATAAGGCACTTGGTATTGCTTTATAACATAAACAGTATGGTATTCATAAGGCACTTGGTATTGCTTTATAACATAAACAGTACGGTATTCATAAGGCACTTGGTATTGCTTTATAACATAAACAGTACGGTATTCATAAGGCACTTGGTATTGCTTTATAACATAAACAGTATGGTATTCATAAGGCACTTGTTATTGCTTTATAACATAAACAGTATGGTATTCATAAGGCACTTGGTATTGCTTTATAACATAAACAGTACGGTATTCATAAGGCACTTGGTATTGCTTTATAACATAAACAGTATGGTATTCATAAGGCACTTGGTATTGCTTTATAACATAAACAGTACGGTATTCATAAGGCACTTGGTATTGCTTTATAACAAACAGTATGGTATTCATAAGGCACTTGGTATTGCTTTATAACATAAACAGTACGGTATTCATAAGGCACTTGGTATTGCTTTATAACATAAACAGTATGGTATTCATAAGGCACTTGGTATTGCTTTATAACATAAACAGTATGGTATTCATAAGGCACTTGGTATTGCTTTATAACATAAACAGTATGGTATTCATAAGGCACTTGGTATTGCTTTATAACATAAACAGTACGGTATTCATAAGGCACTTGGTATTGCTTTATAACATAAACAGTACGGTATTCATAAGGCACTTGGTATTGCTTTATAACATAAACAGTATGGTATTCATAAGGCACTTGGTATTGCTTTATAACATAAACAGTATGGTATTCATAAGGCACTTGGTATTGCTTTATAACAAACAGTATGGTATTCATAAGGCACTTGGTATTGCTTTATAACATAAACAGTACGGTATTCATAAGGCACTTGGGTCTGAGTACAATATTAGATTGATATCCAGTCTTCAATAAATGAATAGTAATCATAATAATCATATACTTAACCTTTAACTGTCTTGGTGGTATAATGGATAGAGCGTGTAAGGAACGTTCCCTATGTGGTGTCCTGGGTTCAAATCCCTGGAGGATCATATGGTTTCATTAATTCAATTATTGGTGTTAAGAACGGTATTAGCTAATAAGACATAATTATAGAGTATATACTATATCATCCAACAATATATGAAGATTACTTCCTTCCCTCACTGCCCCTCACTGTTTCCCCTCCTCCCTCCTCACTTCCCCATTTCACCTCACCCACATTCTTCCCCTCACCACTTCTCTCACTTCCTCCCCTCCTTTTAATTCCTCCTCCTTATTTTCTCCCCTCTCCCCTCACCTCACTACTTTTCCTCACCTCACTACTTCCCCTCACCTCACTACTTTCCCCCACCTCTCCTTCCCCCTCTTTCTCCCCCTCAACATTTCTACGACAATAAACATAATAGAACTACTATATAGTCACGGTTATTTAGAAACACATGAGGACTACTATAAACATAATAGAACTACTATATAGTTACGGTTAATTAGAAACACATAAGGACTACTATAAACATAATATAACTACTATATAGTCACGGTTAATTAGAAACACATGAGGACTACTATAAACATAATAGAGCTACTATATAGTCACGGTTAATTAGAAACACATGAGGACTACTATAAACATAATATAACTACTATATAGTCACGGTTAATTAGAAACACATGAGGACTACTATAAACATAATAGAATACTATATAGTCACGGTTAATTAGAAACACATGAGGACTACTATAAACATAATAGAACTACTATATAGTCACGGTTAATTAGAAACACATGAGGACTACTATAAACATAATAAAACTACTATATAGTCACGGTTAATTAGAAACACATGAGGACTTGCTAGGCATATTGATAGTAACTTGTGGGGGAGGTATTTTTTTTTTTTGGGGGGACCCTTCTCTCTCATGTTTAACCCCCATTATTTTTTATATTTTTAGACGTTCGCCCCCATTAGTGTGTTGATTATAAGACCTTTCGTCCTATTTATTTATCAATATCAAGACCTTTCGTGTCATTTAGGTGTCGATTTGTTTCGTGGCGAGCGACAGCGAGTCTCTAATTTTGGAGGAATCAGTCTTCGGTCGGGACATTTTTCTACCGAAAAATGGAAACATTTATCTTGAAGGAGGATCTTGAGGATAATGTATTTAGCTTGATGGAGATCTAGGGAGGAAACTAAAACAATAATGAATAAATAAACAAACTAATAAACATACCCTACCCCTTTAAAATAACACAGTTTATGAGCAAGGTTTTGGGCGAATTACTGATCTTGGCTGTACCTTTGTGCAAGCGCACATTGGATAGATACATTAGCTACAAACTACTTAATGAGGGTCGGTGGATCTGTTAGTGCTTGCTTTCATTTGTAATCATTGTCTACTCTACAAAATGTCACATCTATATCAACACCTTTATGATCATGACCCATTTTGACAGTTTATGCTGGCTATCATTAGACGATATTATACTGTACACCATAGGACAAATCTATGAGAGTTAAAAAGGAGAACACTATCTGAATTTAACCCCTGACTTTCATATACCCTTCCTAATCTTAAGTACATCGTTTAATAATAGTAAACAAATATGAAATAAATGGGTCATATTCCTCAAGGGGTTAATTGCAGTAAGTTTCATGGTTCTTAAGGGAGAAGGGTTAGTTTTTGGTCGATTTTGTCAAATATTTCTTACATATTTACTTTCCTCCCTATACCTCAATCAAATTTAAAACATATCCAATATATCCCCCTTCGAGAATAGTTTGTACATTTTTCAATAGAATAATGTCACGGCCGAAGGCCGGTTCCTCCACAGTTTTTTTTTTTTTTTTTTTTTTTTTCTATATTCCAACTACTCCCTCTCGGGCATAGGCTGATAGCCTTTACACTCTACCGCTGAACACGGTGAGGCCCGTGAGGTCTTGCTCCAGTCTAGGGAGTGAGACATGCGAAACTTCACGGCTCGAAGCAATTCCACCTCTGAAGCTGCTTCGCCTCTGTGCTTCACAGTCTCATCCCCCAGGCTCGGACCCTCACTCTCAGAACGCCACCTATTGAGCAATTAACTCACTAGGCATTGCCCCCCTGTAGCATATTTGTGAATATGGGAATATTCATACAATGCTATTCAATCAGGGAACAATGAGGGTATTTATTTGGCATTTCGGTGTGCTGTGGTAATGCACTGATACTAGGTACAGCACAAATTCCATCCCAATAATATCTTCCCATTGACATATTGGGATTCGAACCCGGGTCCATTGGATTACCAGTCCAGTGGCAAGACCACTCTGCCACACCTCCCCTGGTTATGGTTAATTACAGGCTCTTTCGCTCGCCAGGAAAAAAATGGACACCTTAAGGGCACTAAAGGTCTTAATATTGACAAAGAGATGAAGCGAAAGGTCTTAAAATCGCCAAACTAATGGGCAACCGTCTTAAAATCTGTAAACTAATGGGGCTTAACATGAGGAAGAAGTGGAACCAGAAAAACAACCCATCTCCCATTAACTCTCAGTCAGGTGGCTCCAATGTTTGTTTCATTCTGACTACCTTCATATACTTTATTCAACTTACGAAGGACCTGTCATAGCTAGAGAATAAACTCTGTCATTCTTAGAATTAACCATAATCCTCTGGCTGTAGTATTAACCCCTTCTGTACCGGTGACGTCCTTGACGTCCTTTTAACTTTATTCTGACTACTATTAGACGATGTCAAGTAAGGGGAAAAGGGAGGAAGTTGATGAAAAATTGTATTCATGGCAGATTGTTAAAAATACGGGTGGGAAAGTCACACTCAAGAAGCAGGATAGTAGAATAGGTATGAGTGTGACAAATACATTCTCTCCTTTGCGAGACGAATGTGAGGGAAAAGATAGTCAGGATAAGGGAGGGATAACCGAAGTGCATGCCGCCGACTCAGCTCCAACCTCTGACGCTGTGCTACCTACTACCACCACTACCCCCACCACCACCACCACCACCAAGGGAGCTTCTGCCACCACCAGGGGTTCTCCAACTGCAGCTGCTGGATCCTCCCGAGGGAAAGGTAAGTCTCTGTCCCGAGAAGGTAAGTCTGTGTCGATTGTGGGCGACTCCATGGTAAGACATTTAGTTAGGGCTACCCGCACTAAACTTAGGAAGGTTGTGTGTCTGCCTGGCCATGGAGTTGGGAGGGTTTTAGAGAAGATGGACCACATCTTGGAAGATAGTGGAGATAACCCCATTATCTGTCTCAGTGCCGGGAGTAACGATGTTGGTAAGGGTAGAAGTGAGGAACTGCTGCAGCAGTATCGGGATGTGTTAGATAAAGTTAGGATGAAGGGAGGGATCCCTGTAGTACATTGTATCCTACCCAGAAGAGGAGTTCCCAAGGAATGGACATCCAGGGCGATTGGTGTCAATTGCCGTTTGGAGAAATATTGCAAAGAAAAAGCAATACCATTCATTGATAACTGGGATAGTTTCTATGGGAGAGATGGGATGTACGCAAGGGATGGGGTTCATGTTTCACGGTTAGGGGTTTCTACATTAGCTAGTTCTTTAGATAGGGTGGTTGTGGGGTTTTGAACAGAAATATTGAGAGGTTTAATGGAACAATTTTAGCGTCAGGCGAAAGCGATAAGGATATTCAGTCTCATGCTAAAAATGATGACTATAATGCAAATGATAGTAGTGATGGTGCAACGGAAGATGGAAATGTCGTTAGAAATAAAGGTAAATTAGGTATAAAGAAAAGAAGTAAATTGAGAGTATGTTACACAAACTGTAGGAGTCTATGTAACAAAATGAACGAACTTAGAGCCCTTGTTAGCAAAGAAAATATAGACATAATAGCGCTAACTGAAACGTGGATTAATACAGAAACCAGGCATTTTTTAGCAGAATTTGATATACCAGGATATAGTTTGTTTAAATATGACCGAACAAGTAAGAGGGGTGGCGGTATAGCAGTGTTTGTCAGGAGTACATTAAAAAGCTGTATTAAATCAGGTATTAGACTAAATAACGATAATGAAAGTGTTTGGGTAGAGGTTAACGAAGGTAGTGAGACCATAGTTATTGGAGTTATGTATAGACCGCCAAATATGAGTAGAAATGACGGAACGTCATTATGGGAGGAAATTAAAATGGCATCAAGGTTTAGCAATGTGTGCATTATGGGGGATTTTAATTTTCCGAATATAGATTGGCAGCATCAAATAGGAGACTCTGATTCTGAGGAGTTTATAGAGGTAGTACAAGATAGTTTTTTATTTCAATTCATAGATACGCCGACTAGAGGTAATAATATTCTCGATTTAGTTTTCAGTAACAATGAACATATGGTAAATAATGTAGAGATAGGGGACCACCTAGGAAATAGTGACCACAATTCTGTGTATTTTAATATACAATGGAAAGGTAATACCAGAGAGAATACAACATTAATACCTGACTTTAGAAAAGCCAATTATGGGGGGTTAAGAAGAGCCCTATTAGCCGACCCTATGGTCAAAAAATTAAGTCGATCCAGGTGTCCAAATGAGTGTACCCCTTCTCAGGCACCTGTCATCTTAAGTCAGGAAGAGACGTCAACCTTGGTAGATACATACGATAATTTTATCAAGTCAGTATTCAATGCACAAAATAAATACATCCCCAAAAGAAAATTTAGATCAACACAGAACCAACCCAAATGGATGAATAATAGACTATTAGATCTTCTAGGACAAAAGAGAGGAATATATAGAAAAATTAGGAAAGGCGAAATTCACCTACTTGCTTACTATCAGAATCTATCAAGACAGGTAAAAAAGGATATTAGGAAAGAAAAAAGAAATTATGAAATCAAGGTTGCCAATGACTCAAAAAATAATCCTAAAGCTTTTTACCAACTATATAAATCCAAGGTTAGAGATGTAATTGGTCCCCTTAAAACTTCGATAGGAGAAATGACAGAAAATGATTTAGAAATGTGCAGTACATTAAATAGTAAATTTCTTTCCGTTTTCACTAATGAAAATTTGGCACAGTTTCCAGAAGTCCGTAAGGTATATAGCGATAGTATAGAAAATAGGTTAAGTACGGTTACTATAAGTAGAAATGATGTGCTTAAGGAAATTGACAGACTGAAACCTCATAAATCGCCTGGTCCTGATGAGGTATATGCTAGAGTATTAAAAGAATGTAGGGATGAGTTAAGTTACCCATTAACATTTTTATTTAACAAGTCATTGGAGACAGGTATAGTTCCAGAAGCTTGGAAGCTTGCAAACGTAGTTCCGATCTTCAAAAAAGGTGACAAATCAATAGCATCCAATTACCGTCCCATTAGTCTTACATCAATCATAGGAAAGCTACTAGAGTCAATTATTGCTAGTAAATTAGAAACCACTTAGATACATTTAATTTAATCAATTCTTCTCAGCATGGATTCACTCAGGGACGTTCTTGCCTTACTAATTTGCTTAGTTTTTTCTCAGAGGTATATGAAGCAGTAGATAATGACAAGTCATATGATATAATATATTTAGATTCATGTAGTAAGGCTTTTGACAGAGTCCCCCATGAGAGATTGATGAGAAAGGTTAAGGCGCATGGGAATAGGTGGGGCGTTGTTGGGATGGATTAGGTCATGGCTAATTGGTAGGAAGCAGAGAGTCAGCATAAATGGTACGAAGTCAGAATGGGGAGCAGTCAAAAGTGGTGTCCCCCAGGGATCTGTATTAGGTCCTCTGTTGTTTGTTATATACATAAATGACCTAGATTTAGGTATAACTAGTAGGATAAGTAAATTTGCAGACGATACCAAAATGGGGACAACAATTGATTCAGATAGAGATATAGAGTGCCTCCAAAGGGATCTAGATACCTTACACGAATGGTCAGTAAATTGGCAGATGAAGTTTAACATTGACAAATGCAAGGTATTAAAGATAGGGAAGATGCATACAAATGTTAAATATAAACTAGCTAATGTGGAATTAGAAAACTCGAATTGTGAGAAAGATCTAGGTGTGTTTGTTAGCAATGATTTGAAGCCTAGACAACAGTGTATAAGCGTTCGAAACAAGGGCAAACAGGATTCTCGGGTTCATCTCAAGAGGAGTGTGAGTAACAGAACTGCTGATGTTATCTTAAAACTTTACTTGTCATTAGTGAGACCCCATATGGATTATGCTGTTCAATTTTGGTGTCCTTATTACAGAATGGACATAGATTCATTGGAGAGAGTACAACGTAGAATGACAAAAATGATCCATAATATTAGAAATCTTCCGTATAAAGAAAGGTTGAAGAAATTAGGCTTACATTCGTTAGAGAGACGCAGAGTTAGAGGGGATATGATAGAGGTGTTCAAGTGGGTTAGTGGGATTAACAAAGGGGACATGACAAATGTACTAAAGCTCAGTGATAGCGAAAGAACTCGTTCCAATGGTTTCAAATTAGATAAATTTCGTTTCAGAAAAGATATAGGCAAATATTGGTTTGGTAACAGAGTTGTAGATGGGTGGAATGGACTACCAAGTGCTATAGTGGGATTAAAAACGATAGGGAGCTTTAAGATAAAATTGGATAAGCATATGGACGAGAAGGGTTAGGTGTGAAGGGGGATCAGCAGGGTTGGGCCAATCAGCGCTCTGCAGACCCCTGTAATCCTGCGTTAATCTCTAACCGTTTTGGTAAGATGATCCTCAGGGTATTAGAGTGTTGAGCCTATAATTGGGCTTTGTAATTGGGGTTGTGTGGGACAGGGATCTGCCTTGCTTAGGCCAATCGGCTTTCTGCAGACTCCCATTTTCTTATGTTCTTATGTTCTTATTCAGTATAAAATGGGCCTCCAGCAACTAACATGCGTCCCTATGGGGGCATGGTGTGGGTTATGTGGTTGAATGTTGGATGGTTGTGCTACACCCAGACTGGCACGGTATCTTCCGGAACACTCGCTGGCTAAATTTGTTGGAGCCTGGCCACGCATGTCCACGCATGTAGCCTACTGCCGCCGACCATCTACGACCATCAACCTTGCAGACCATACCCTGCATATGTATTCGCCGTTATGCGGCATTGCATTCTTGACTGTGTGAAAGCTCCTTTAGGCACGGTGCACCCACCAGAGACTGGCGTACCAAATATCCCTGTGTGTTTCATATTTCCTGGGAGCTCCATGTACCGGTGACACAGTTACTCACGCTCACGGGTATAGAAACATTTGTATTCCTATACTGGATTTACCCTTTGTACTCCGCAGAGTTTCTGGTTTATTTATCATACAATTAAATTTCTAAAATATGTAACATTTCGGTAAGTATGCAATTTCGATGAAGCCATCGTATAGGATTACACATAATATTACTACATCTATGCATTCTGAAATTTAATTAAGGAATTTCTGCAACACCCTGTATCTCTCTATCTCTCTCTCGCTCTATCTCTCTCTCGTTCGTAATATATTTATCAATAAGCACCCAAGAAAATGAGAAGAAAAGTTTCCAGAGGAAAATTGCTTAATAAAGTTAAATGCCTCTCCTCTTAATTTGAAGATTCCCTTTTACCGGATATATTTTATACAGTATGCTAGGTAGTTTAGTATATCTATCTATTTATCTCTCTCTCTCTCTCTCTCTCTCTCTCTCTCTCTCTCTCTCTCTCTCTCTCTCTTTATATACATATATATACGTATATATATATATATATATATATATATATATATATATATATATATATATATATATATATATATATATATACAGTATATATATATTCGTATAACTACATATGTATATTTTGGCGGGATACAAGTTAGCAACATATAATAATAATCAATGTTTGGTTTACTCACTCAATCTCTCGCTCTCTCTCTCTGACCTAGATTTCTCTTCCCCTCTTAAAAATCTTCCGCCAGTATTTTATATATCCCATGGAAGTTGGAGCCGTGCCAAACATTTCTCATCCATATAATAAGGCCTTTTATGATAGCAGATCTGTTACCCTGAAACTCATAGCTGCCATGTTTGACTGTTATTTATAGTTTATGTTAAAACACGAACAACTGTCTCAATTTGTCTCAATTACTCATGTTGTCTCAATTATTGTTGTCATATGGCAGCGACGATGCGTTGCCGAAAAAGCCTCAAAATAGTACAACAAATATATTTTACTCGTCGAGAACTGTCCGGAAAAAGCGTTCGTGAGACACCAGTTTAACCCTTAACTTGCGGCGACCGTCATATGACGGGAGCGAGAAAATTGGCCACCTATGCGGTGCCCGTCATAAGATGGACGCCATTTTGAGGCTATTATGAGCGCTGAGAGAGAGGCCAGGTGTTGGAGGGAGCATAGTGGTTCTCCAACTGCTCGCCACAGCGTCCGGGCGCACACTGAAGCCCGCCATACGGCTGTCTCACTCATGTGCAGCCTCCCACAAAAGCAGCCAATATTGCCACTATTTTACAAAAACAGCCAATATTGCCACTATTTTACAAAAACAGCCAATATTGCCACTATTTTACCGATCTTACCCTTCGGTTACACAATCGTTGCAAGATAACCAGATGTCATACAGGAAGGATTCAGGTGTCATTGGAAAGCTCTATAATTTTAATTTCACAGATATATAATTGTAATACAGTCTGACTCTTGTGTATGCATGAAAAAGAGCATGGAATGAAGGTAATTTCCATCAATTATACCCATCTGGGGCTACAGTGATGTAAACAAGACACCCCATATCACCAAAGTTAAACCTTAAATACACACACACATCTATCTTGGTACGACCTAGATCTCTTGATCTTTCTCTCTCTCTCTCTCTCTCTCTCTCTCTCTCTCTCTCTCTCTCTCTCTCTCAGCACTTTTCCCTGCCTGGCCCCCTTCTATTTTCTCTCTGTGTGGTGGACCAGGAACATTCAGAATATTGTCCATCCCCGGTTGTTGCGTCAAGGAGGAGAAACTGCAGAAATGTTGTGGTGATAAGTTGAGTAATATGGTATGGTGTAGTGGCGTGGGGTGGTGTACAATTATCTCTATGCCAAGTTTTCTCAGAATAATTGCAGGGTATGATTGGTAATATTGTTCTGTATATAAACCATTAATTTGATGTTCCTATATAAAACATCATATGCATTTCAAGCAATTCAAGAGCCCTTCATATAAACAGTGCTATAGACAAGGGAGTAAGTATGCAGTAATTATAATCACGTGCATCGAGCATTCTAAGATATAAACAATAGATAATGTTAACATTTGTATTTACAACTGTTATCTGCAGAATATATTGAGAAGACTGCACATAGAAGTTCTTCAAACTATAGTAAAGCGATCTGGTACTACTTATATGTGTAAATAATCTATCTATCTATCTATTGCCTGACGCCGTGATCCCCGAAGGGGTGGCCACGAACGAACTGCCCCCATGCACCTCTGTCTCCGGTCAGTTGACACCCATCCCCCCAACCAGCACTGCCTTCGTTCATATACTTCCTAACTCCATCCTAAAAAATATTAAAAACATTATATGACAAATTATCCACTTCATGAAGGAAGTGGGATTCACCTCCAGAGATTATACGTTATATAATGTATATATGTTTTTTCTCTCACACAGTCATATTTGGAATTTATCTTTTTAAACGTTCCTATATTTAAAATCCTCATTGTTATTCAATTTTACAACTGTAAGTAATTGCTACAGAATACTTACTAATATACTTTAGTATATTTAGAAAATATCAAGGTAATGTACCACAAGCATAACATAAACTATAGGCGAAGGATAACTTTGATAAGATTGGCAAGGACACAATGTTAAGAGGAGGGTTTGGTGATGGTAATGGAGAGCAACAGGAATGATCAATGGGGGGGCTGAGTTACGACAACAATAATGTAACCGATGAAGTAGTTATTTATGGCACCGAGTTGGAAGAGCATTTCGCAAATGTGGAAATGTTGGTGAGTATCCCATCCCTTCACTCATTCTGCCATTCTGTCAGCACTTTTCCAAACCATCACTCACTCTCAGTTCTACCTTCTTCCTATTACCAAACCTTTCATCTTCTCCTTCAACATCCACTAGCCCTCTCCCCATCATTGAACCGGAGATCAAAGTGTCAGTAACATCAACCAAATATTGTCTTTGATGATTTGTGAGGGCCAAGACCGACAAAGGCAATAACAAACGACGTGTGGGGGATTGTTTTTCTCGGAATTTCCTTTTTGGCTTTCTTCTGTTGATGTAATTTTCACCAACACTAGACCCATCGAATTGATTGTAAAGTACAGTATATGTAGCGTAATAAATACAGTACAACATTAATAGTTACAATTTCTCTATCATATTTAATATTCATTATTGTTTATCGTCATCTAATTTTCAGCTAGTCCGTCTAATGGTTTTGTATAACGTTCAAGTAGGAGGCAGGGTTGTGGAGGAGAGTCACGTACGAGCAAGTCCACCCAAGGTTTATAATTTGTGAAGGGGCTCGTGGGGGTATGGTTTGATTGTCAGTGTGAAACTGTGTTACTTGGTGACTGGAGAGGAATGGTAAACGTGGTGTGGAGTGTATTGGTGTGTAGTGTAGCTGGGTAGGCTGAGGTGAGGTAATGTGGATCTGGCTAGCCTTAGGGGATTTAGAATGATTGTAGGTTGGTATAAACAGGGGTGGAGTGAAGTAGACATAGTGGGTGTGTGCAAATATATGTTAAGAACCTATCTAGAGGTTTTATTTACTATCAATAGCTTGTGTTGACAAAAAATCAACGGGGATCCTGCTACAATAAGAGAACAGGTTCATATCTGTAAGTAATACATTTTTAAACCAACACACCTATCACCCAGCTCGCTCTCGCTCTCTCTCATTCCCTGCTGTAGACATCATCAATAATAATAAATACCCCATTTCTTAAACAAAACACATGCTTGTACCCAGTCGGGGGACACCTTGACGACGTATGCAGACTAATAACACACATAACAAAGCCACTCCAACAGCTTACTCTCTCTCTAACACCCCTCTCTACACTCTTTAGACAAATAGGAAAAGTAGAATGTAGATACGAGGTGCCCTTGTAAAGGCTTATCCCTCAATACCTTCACCTGACCTGACACTTAAGACTGACCCATCCTACATAATAAACTCATCCCTTGCTTAATGGGCCCAAGATAAAGGAATCACATCAACAATATATACATACAAAATACATCTCTGTAAATTGTCCCTACCAAAAAATGACTAGTGTCTGATAGAGGCGCTGAACAACGCAAGGTTTACCGCGGTGCATTGTGGGAAATTGGCGACATCGCGGAGCTAGCCACCTTCCCTCTCCTTCAACAATTCTATATTATAAGCAGTTAGTCGAAATTTCTGCAGCTGACACATACTTTGGTCTATGTATACTGTTTTATATATTTTAAATCACCTAAATTTATAAATAACATATATTTACAATACAAAGTCAGCAGGTAATTTCGCACCAATTGTGTTATGGTAGTTTATCAGCTTATAATTGTTTGTAGTCATTATCAACTGCATATGGACTTTCCCTGTATTACTATACTTTATAAGCACCTATAGTGTAGTCGTATACTGTACAATAAAAACGTGTAGAATCACAACAAATCGAGATAAACTGTGCATATCTTAGGTGTTGGGTATAGTGATGTCTACAGTCATAGTCCTGGCGCTAGTTCAGAAGCGTCAACCAGAGTTATCAAGAGCATTGTTGGTAGGGTCAATTATATAGCAATTATAATGGATCAGCTGTTGTTAATCCCCTTCGTGGTTCAACATTTGGTTTTCGTGAAATTCGTTATTCCTCTTGAATAGAGCTAATGTGTAATATTAGGAAATACTGAATTTTACAAAGTTTGTGTGGAGAGAGAGAGAGAGAGCGTTCGATTAAAAGTGTGCCTAACATGCATTGGCGGTATCATCTGGGAAATATTGATCCATTATAAATAACTGCAGATGACAGGAAGGTGATAGAAAATGATGGACGAGGTGCTGATGTTGATGTACGGCTGGGAGGGAGACTTTAGAGGAGGACTGAAATATGAGGGCATTTGAATGAGAAAGTAGTAATGGAGAGACAAAATACCAACACCGAGGGTAACTGAACGTTTATCATGTAACTGTAAAAAATAAGCGAAATAATACTGGAGAATGTCAATGATTCTATATACATACAGTATATTGTATTGTAACACTCCATTCAGACTTAGGTTTATCGTCTGTATATGTGATCACCCAACACATGAACTCATTATACATAAATAAGAGTATTACATAATTAGTATTTGCCTGTACAAGTATTGACTAATTGCGTGTTTTAGTTTATCATAGTAATATATCATAAGTATATGTACAAGAACCATGGGAAAACCATAAAGAAATACAGTTAACTAAAGGAACTTGATCATTGTCACATGATGGGTTTTTGTCAATTATATAACACAAGATCGTTAGATGTACGGTGTACTGTAGGGATAATAAATGTAGAGGGCATGTCTGTCATGTTATAGCTTAATAATAACTAGGCTTAAATATGCGTCCCCTATTCAACACCCATAACATTTATAATCAAATTATAATGACTCAACGTTTACAATTTGTAGCGATATTAATAGTGTTCGCTTCAACAAATAATGCACACTAAGAGAGGATACTAAGTGTAAGTAGCTCGAAGTGAATCGGAAATTAGTACTACTAATTTAATGCCTACTACTGGAATCGGACTGTAGGATTCCGTTATAAATTAACTGCCGAATAGTGTAACAGTACTAATAAAATGAAAATGAGAAGGTATTGAGCATCAGTAGTTGTATTTAAGACTCAAGGAATGAGAAAGTCGTGGTGTGTAAATGTTAATGTCATAATAATTGGCATAATCTTAACTCTTTCATTCACAGTAATGCCTTGTATACACATGCATGTGTATACCCCAGAAGGTTTGTTCACGCTGGTGTGGTTCTCTCAGATTCAAAAGCGCTTACCATATACCATATCACAGTTACCTTTCTTACTTTCACTACACTCTAAACTATATCAACACTCTCCATCATCCCTCACTTTCCTACCTCATACCCCTCCTCCCTCCCCTTGTTTAATTCCTTTCCCACTACCCACCTTCCCAACCATCCCACTCTTTCCTCTCCTTTCCCGACTCTCCCTCCCCCTCTTACCTAAATAATTCCCCTTCTCTTCCTTCCTGCCAACCTCAACTATCAACTCTTTTCTTTTTCTTCTCCCGACCCTTCACACGCACCTTATAATCTGTGTCTAAAAGCGAAGTTATGGAATGGACAACATTAAAATACTGGGATTAGGAATTATTATAGAGAAGTGCGTAGCTGAGAAAGTGGCCGAATTCGGAGGAGGGAGCGAGAAGAATATAGAAGAGGAAGGGGAAAATGTATATACTACAAAGATAAAGACATTTACAGAAGATAGACAGAGGATATTATATTGTTGGGATTCCTTATTACAGCATATGTCGAAACATCGCTTAAAATAACCGACTACATGTTTGGTTTCCAATATTAATGCATAAATCTCTGTAATGGAACAGTAAAGTTACCGACCGCCTTTTAGTAATCTTATATCATCCTCTTTCTACTCTTCTTTTGTTTTCCATAAACACTTTTCTTCTTTTCTCTGTTCTTAGGCCGGAGTCATACGAACACTTTTTCGAGCAATTTTTACGGGCAATTATGGTCTAGAAGCTTAAATAATTACAGTGTATCAGAATTTAGCAGCCTATAATATTCTACTTTCAGACTAGTTACCGATACCAGTGCGAAAATGTCCCTAAATAATACCAGAAAAAACTTGCTTATGGAAAATTGACGGAAAAAGCGCTCGTGTGACAGAGGCTTCACTCCAGCATATTCTTGGTCTTATTACTGTTTACACTAACAAACTTTACCCCAGCTTTGTTTTCCGTTTCTCTTTTTGCTACATTAATCCTGTATTATACCCCAGCTTATTAGTGTATATTATGTATTACATAATTATTCTTACTCTTCTCTCTGTATATAAATTAAGGGGAGGTTTTTAGTTTGTTCCCTAGACTTACATCAAGCTTGAAAAAAAAAAAACATAACAAAAATCCCTCTTCGAGATGAGTTTGTACATTTGTCGGTAGAAAACATGTCACGGCCGATGGCCGGTTCCTCCTAAAGTACAGACTAGCTCTTGCTCGAAAGGAAAAACATTGACACATAAATGGCACGAAAAGTCTTACACTTGACTGAAATGGGACACAAGGTCTTTAAATCGCCAAATTAACAGGGCGACTGTCTAAACATTTCAAAACTAATGGGACAAAGATGTGGCAAGAGGGGCTCCAGAAAATAAAACAAATAACAAATAAAGACACTCTTAGGTGTAAATATCTCTTACCTCTGTTTTTACTCCATCATCTTATAATTCTAACTTTTACTACGGGATGATGTTACTCTGCTATCTTTATAATCGGCCATTTTATTATTCATATAATTGTTTAGTCCAAAGATTTCTTACCCCTTTCGCACCTCTCTTGCCTCCATAAACACACCCTATTCTCTTGAAAGTTATGTTTAATTATATTATCGCTCAACCTCCTTACAGTATTTTAGTATTCCCTACATATGATCACATTGTTTCCCGATTCCTCCACTTAGTTCTCTCCGTAGCCATAACCTCCGATATCTTTCTAACATTACCCCCCCCCCCCCCCCCACCCCCCAATGTTCTTTGTGTGTCCAATTTAAACCCCGGATTTCCCAGTCTTTCTAATTTGCATTTCCCCGCACATGTTTTCTCTCCAGTTCACAAACTTTAATAATCTCCCTAGCGGCACTTTTTTGTATTTAGTTTTGATAAACTCTCTTCCTTTTAAATCGATCTCACTATTTTTGTCTTTCCTCGCTGAGTTGCAATCTCAAAATCCCGTCTACCCTTACAGTATCTGTCTTGTTTCATTCTGCCCTCGCACCCCTTCATAAGCCCTCGGAACCGGCCGTTCGTCTGTGTACAAAATATGCTGGAGTTCCCGCTTGTTCAAGAGGTTTCTTCCAAACTTTGCTTGTGCCCTCATTTTCATTTCCCAGGAGGACTTCATGGTAACCTCCAAGCTTTATAATCGTGTATGTTTTTATATCTTATTCAGGCTAACCTTGGATGATTATATTCAGCTTTGGAAACACGTATACTCGTAAATAAGTCAAATATTATATTGAATCATTTGACACGCACGTCTTACATAAACGGTATAAACTCGTAACGTATGATCAAAAGAAAGGCACTGAAAGAGTATCTCACAAAAACTGCCCTGGTTAGAGTGTTTTTTTTTCTTGGAAAATATGCAGGTCTTCTAAGAAACAAAATTGGTAGGTAATCCAGAGCGCTCAGTCAACACATGAAGACTACTCGGTACACAAACTGACGAGAAGATGTTTACACTAGACGTTGGAGAACGGAGGAAGGAATGAAGAAATACAAGGGTAGATGAAAGGGAGGAAGGATGAAAGGAAATAAATAAAACAAAGGGAAAACAGCGTAATTAGTCTAGCCTCACACTTTTCCCCTGGAGTGTCTTATAGTGGTTGATATTATATCTCACTTTACATCCACCAGAGGCTAATTGGTTTACAGGGAGTTGTGCAGGTATACTCCCTTCCTTACCTGGATGTAGTCAAAACATCTTGCATCAAGTCGATACTTGTTATGTTTATATTTGCTTTTCCTCTGTCGCCTGCATTCACCTTCAAATATTCTTGAAAAACTCAGCTTTCATCTAATCAGCCTTTTCAAGAGAAATAATTAAAGGCAAGATGAGATCTGTGCAGCATGTGAGGAGGTGTGTGGAGTGAGGAGAAGAGGGAGGGGAGTGAAAGGTACAGCATGGTGGACAGAAGAGGTAAGAATAGCTGTGGAAGAAAAGAAGAAAGTATATACTGTAGAGAGTGGTTGGGTAGTAGAGGGAATGAAGATTTCGAGAGACAGAAACGAGCGAGGTACGTGGAGAGTAAGAGGGTGGTGAAAAGAGTAGTGAAGGAAAGTAAGAGAAGAGTAGATGAGGAATTTGGAAGGAATCTGAGTGTAAAATGGAGGGAGAGTAAGAAACTGTTCTGGAAAGAAGTCAAGAAAGTTAGGGAAGGTAGCAAGGGAAACAGTAAGGGTGTGAAAGATAAGAATGGGAGAATGCTAGCCGAGAAGCAAGAGAGAGTCGAAAGATGGAGGGAGTACTTCAATGAGTTGCTAAATGTAAGGAATGAATAGCCAGCAAACATAGCTGGATATGGTATGGGAGGGAGAAGAAGAGAAGTAGTGGAGGAGGAGGTGGGGATCAGGAGGTCAGAAGTGTGGGAAGCCATGAAAGGAGTGAAGTTGGGAAAAGCACCAGGAACAGATAGAGTGTGTGGAGAAATGTTGAGGTATGGTGGTGAGATAGTGATCGAATGGGTATGGACAATGTGCAAATTAGCATGGGAGAAGGGGAGTGCACCCGATGACTGGAAGACTGGCATAATAGTCCCCCTATATAAGGGCAAAGGGGAAAGAGGAGTGTGTGGTAACCACCGAGGAATATGTCTTCTAAGCATAGTAGGGAAGGTATACAGTAGGGTAGTGATTGAGAGAGTGAGAGTGAGAACGGAGATATGGATAGGCGACGAGCAGGGAGGTTTAAGGAAGGGAAGAGGATGTGTAGATCAGATTTTTACCCTGAATTGTGTTGTGGAGAAATATCTGGAGAAGAAACAAAAGGTGTATGTTGCCTTTATGGACTTGGAGAAGGCCTATGACAGAGTGGATAGAGAAGGTCTGTGGAAAGTACTTAGAATATACGGAGTAGATGGCAAGTTGCTGAAAACAGTGAAGAGCATGTATCAGGGTGCAAAGGCGGCAGTACGTGTGGAGAGTGAGCAGAGCGAGTTCTTTGACCTGAAGGTTGGTTTGAAACAGGGGTGTGTGATGTCCCTGTGGTTGTTTACTGTATATATGGATGGAGTCATGAAAGAAATACTATCAAGAGCAGTGGATGTTGGTGTATCGCTGAAAAGTGAGGGAATTGAGTGGAAGCTATCTATACTGCTGTTTGCGGATGATACAGTTCTGATGAGTGATAATGAATGGGAGTTGCAGGGTCTGGTAAATGAATTTGGAACAGTGTGCCAAAAACGGAATTTGAAGGTAAATGCAGGGAAGAGCAAGGTTATGGTCTTCGAAAGAGGTGAATTCACAGAGTGTGAGGTGAAGCTGAACGGTCAGGCTATGGAGATCGTCAACTCTTTTAAGTATCTGGGCAGTGTGTTGCGTAAAGATGGGACTATGGATGAAGAAGTGCGGGAGAGGGTACAACAGGGGAAGAGGGTTGTAGGAACGCGGAAAGCAGTAACAAGAAATAGGGGGGTCAGTATGGAAGTGAAGAAGTCCTTGCATGACAGTGTGGTAATCCCGACACTGACTTACGGAAGCGAAGCATGGACGTTGGTTGAGAGACTCAGACCAAGAGCGAGAGCAATGGAAATGAATTACCTAAGAAGTGCGTGCGGAGTTACATGGAGGGATAGACAGACTAATGAGGAAGTAAGAAGGAGGTGTGGTGTGGAGGTTGATGTCCTGGAAAGTGTGAAAAGGAACAACTTGAGATGGTTCGGCCATATGGAACGTATGGAAAGCGAGAGAACGACTAAGAGGGTGTACGAGAGCGAGGTGGAGGGAGGGAGAGGTAGACTGAAAGAGAGGTGGAAGGATGGAGTGAGGAAGTATACGAACGAAGGCGGTGCTGGTTGGGGGGAGGGGCGTCGACTGACCGGGTACAGAAGTGCATGGGGGCGGTTCGTTCGTGGCCAACCCCGGGGATCACGGCGTCAGGCAATAGATAGATAGAATGAAGATTAAATACCCGCATTGTATCCAGATAACAAAAAGGCGCTTTCTAAGAAGATAAACAAAAAACCCAATATTTATCTTACTGAATTGTAAGACTTTTGGGAATGACCGAAACGAGGATTGCGTGCCGGCATGTACCCTATTATATTGATATATTTTAAAATGTAGGTATTTATATTAGTTCAACACAAATTATTAATTGTATATACTTCCAAACTAAACACTAAATACGAAAATTACAAAAATCAAAACATCAAGGAAATATATAAGGATAAAAACACGATGTGTAGTATATTCAGTAATGTTAGACACACTGAATATTATAGGAACCAACTGATTGATAAAGTAGGTTCTTAAAATGTGTAAAATGTACTGTATACTCCATACTATAAAGGGGGTAACCCACTGTGAGACTTTTCGATGGCGAACGCCCAGCGACAGAGGGCGACAGGATTTTTTTGTTGACGTTCCCAAATTCGCCATATTCGCTCGAACATTTTCCCATTGTCGCAGAAATCGCACAACGGTCGCCTTCTAGTCGCCCATGTTTGCCCAGATTCCCCCAGATTCGCCGTAAATTTTGAGCATACCCAAAAAACGGCTGCGAATTCAAAATTTTGCCGAATGTTGTGCGACATTCACCCTTTGTCTTACTTCATTCGCCCTTGGTCGCACAATTCGTACCCTTGTCCCCGTATTCGCCAGTGCCGGCGAATGTGGGCAAATTAGACGAATAGGGCGAATGTTGTGCGAATGCCGAGCGAATATTGGGTGAATATGGGCGATTGTGGGCGAATGCCCTGCGAGCTTTGGAGCGAATATGGCGAATTGCCATTATTAACAACGCTGCTTGTGAGCGAATTCGCTCGATTATGGCGACTACCGTGCGGTGATTGTGCGAATGCAGTGAATGTTTCGGCGAATATCAGCTAATGCAACACGACAAAAGGGCGACATGGGTCGAATGAGGATGAATGTAGGTTGAATGAGGGCGAACGTTGGGCACAGAAATCATATCGGGGATGCCACGACCCTTACGATAACACTATCTATGGTTGCTCCAGTTTCACTAACCCATATATATATACACCAGTCGTGTGAGGGGGTCATTACCGTAGTTATTACCACAGAGAGCTCACATCCCTACTATCGTCCGCGTACCCGTTTCGTCATGCCCAAAGTTACCCTGAAGAAGGCCGAGAAGGAGATGGAGGAGGAGGTGACTGGACCCACACCCACATCAGAGTCCACACCAGGCACGAGTGGAGTAGGCCGGTCAGAACGTTCCCGGTCAAGGTCACGGTCACCAATTTCTGGGAGAGTGGAAATTGAGGTGGAGGAATATGTGGCGGAACCAGAGATGGAGACCTCCGATACGGCGCCTCCCAAGGCTAGCATCTTCACTGAAGATCAGGAGGCTGAACTGGTCGGCTGGTTTAAGGCGCAACCATTCCTCTATGATAAAGGCCACAAGGACTACAAGGACAGGCCTTTAAAGATATACGCCTTAGACCAGAAGGCAAGATCACTCAACGTCACTGGTAAGTTTGAAAACATCAAATTATGTGTCAGTATGGAATTGTGCAGTAGAAATATGCAAAATAACAAAGTGTTTTACCTATAAAAATTAAGTGACATTGTGTGCGAAACAACGTTTGTTTATGTTAATAATAATGCTATCAATTTGCTGCCCTTGTTTAAAGGAATTTGTCATTTGCATATTTTCCTTTATTGCACAGTCAACATGCACACACGCTCCGTTATTTGAGACATAATTTGCTGTAATGTAATGTGAGTTTTTGCTTTGGTTGACATATACATTACATAATAGTGGCATAAATATGACCTTTATAAAGTGAAACTGATTAATTGCTGTTGTTGATCGCCAGCACATTTTGTCCATGTCCTTCAATTTCAAAAGATACTATATGTTTATTATAAATTGTATTTTTCTTATTCAACACCTATTCAGCTGTTGACATGGTTCCAGGGGATCCAGACCGGCTTCACCAAGGTGACCCAGGAGAAGCGGGCCAAACCATTCTCTCAGAGGGAGCAATGGATAGTCAACAATGTCCGGTACCTGAACCATCACAACGGCAAATTGTGGACGAATCCACGCAAACGGCAGGTAAATATAAATATTGATTTATAATGTTTACAATAATTTATCTATTTCAGTAATTCCTCATTTGATTTTTCACACAAATTTTGCTAGTGTGTCTCGCCAAGTTTAATTTAATACTTATTACAAATTTTGTAGCACTGTGTCTGTATTTATGAATTTATTAATTTCTGAAATAAATATTTTATATATATTTCCAGGTTTCGAAGCAGTTGACCACATATCCTGGAAACCTAGGCAATGTGTGATCAAATGTGCCCACATTTCCGTAATGTATGAGGTGTCGGCGGGTTCCAAACCTGTTCATGGTATCTGTCTCTCAACAAACATTATTATTTATATTCCTGTGTATAATATTTTGTTTTCTTTTTTGCCGATGGAAGAGCATGATGATGGTGGCGAAAGCGACATGACTGTGGAGTGTGTCCCCAGTGACCACGAAGCAGATAATTAAAAGGTATGAAAATATATATCACTCTCTCTCTCTCTCTCTCTCTCTATATATATATATATATATATATATATATATATATATATATATATATATATATATATTTAAATATTAATATATATATATATATATATATATATATATATATATATATATATATATATACCGGTATATATAAATATATATATATTTATAATTATATTTATATATGTTGGGAGATTGTAGGCACCAATCGATCAGGGCTAGACCCAGGTGAGGTTATAGGCATGTGATAAAGAGTCGCTGGAACTCCTGTTTCATTTGCTTGGCCTCTCTTACTGATTTTCTTTGTGCCTCATTTACACTGAGAGCAATCCAGCTAGCTCTCACAAACATCTCCTCCTCCTATCCACTTCACTAAACTAAACATGCACACCATACTTCATTCCTCCACACCAAAATTTAAACAAAAATTAGGAATTTCAGCCCAGCCTCGTAGTCCCCAGGGGGGGGGGGGGGGGACCATAAATGCCCCCACACCCGACCGACCATCCCCTGACGACCCCACAAAATTACCTGGACCTCGGCCTGTTACTCTTTCTATTGTTTTCTGCAACATTCGCGGACTTTCCTCTAACTTTCACTATGTTGAACACCATCTCTCCTCCTACAAACCTGATCTTCTCTTCCTCACCGAAACTCAGGTGTCTGTAGCAACATCCAGCAACCCCTTCTCTGTATCCTCCTACTTTCTCTATCCTAGTTTCAAAGCCAAAGGCGGATGTTGTGCATATGTGCACAACAAACTCACTTGCTCTCGTGTTCCCGATTTCGACTCCTCTGAATTCTCTACTTTATGGCTCAAACTTTCCTGTCATTCTCTTACTAAATATTTCTGTGCGGTCTATCTTTCCCCTAACTCCGCCAACTTTTCCAAATTTTTTGACTATCTAAACTCTACAGTGGAACACATTCTATCCATTTCTCCTTTCTCAGAAATCTCCATCTTAGGAAATTTCAACGTTCACCACCGCCAATGGCTATCCTCTCACACTACTGACCCAGCTGGTGAACAAGCCTACGTCTTTTCTATTATAAATTACCTAGAGCAGTTAGTTCAGCAACCCACCCATATCTCGGATCGCATCGGAGATCGGCCCAACATTCTTGACTTGTTTCTAACTTCTAACCCTTCTTCTTATACTGTCGATCTTTTCTCTCCTTTGGGCTCCTCCGACCATAAACTTATCTCTGTCAACTGTCCTATCTCTCCAGTACGGCCACCCGATCCTCCTAGCCGGCGGCGCTTGTGGCACTATGGCGCTGCCGACTGGGAGGCTCTCCGGCAGTACTTCTTTGATTTCCCATGGAATGATTTCTGCTTCCGTGGCCGGGGACCCTCGGAGAGTGCTGAACGCATTACCGAGGTAATCCTATCAGGCATGGAAGCATATATTCCATTCTCTTTCTCTCAGACTAATGCTAAAAAACCTTGGTTTACTCACGCCTGTTCTACTGCTGTCCGCAATAAGGAGGAAGCATTCAAACGGTACCGACGCCTTAAAACTCAAGACTCTCATTCTTCCTATGTTTCTGCCCGGAATCAAGCCAAATCTGCTCTTCGATTTGCCAAACACTCTTTCATATAATAAATGCACTGAACTATCCAACTCTAGCTTTTCCCAAGCTTTCTGGCATCTAGCCAAAAACCTCTCCAACAATTTCTCTTCCTCGTCTTTCCCTCCCCTTTCCCATTCTGATGGCACAACCATCACTTCTTCCTCTGACAAAGCTAAACTCTTCACTCAAACTTTTGCTAGAAACTCCACCTTGGATGATTCCGGTGCTATTCCTCCCTCTCCACCCTCCTCTCTCTTACTTATGCCTAATATCCTAATCTCTTCTAAAGATGTACTTTCTACCATCTCTGGGCTTAATACTAATAAGGCGTACGGTCCGGACGCCGTTCCTCCTGTTGTTCTCAAAAACTGTGCTTCCGTGCTGACTCCCTGCCTAGGCAAACTCTTTCGTCTCTGTCTATCCTCTAACATCTTCTCTTCATGCTGGAAGTTTGCTCACATTCAACCTGTCCCAAAGAAGGGTGACCGTTCTCAACCCTCCAACTATCGTCCAATTGCTCTCATCTCATGTCTTTCTAAAGTTTTTGAAACTATTCTTGCTTCCAAATTTCTTAAGGATTTCTCTTCTCATAATCTGCTCTCAGATCGCCAGTATGGCTTCCTTATGGGTCGCTCAACATGTGATCTTCTTTCATATCTTACTAACTCCTGGTCATCCTCCTTTCGGTACTTCGGGGAGAATTTTTCTATTGCACTAGACATATCGAAAGCCTTCGATAGAGTCTGGCACAAATCTTTAATTTCTAAACTACCCTCCTTCGGTTTCTATCCCTCCATCTGTGCCTTTGTCTCTAATTTCCTTTCCGGCCGTACCATAGCCGCGGTTGTGGACGGCCATTGTTCACTTCCTCACCCTATAAACTCCGGTGTTCCTCAGGGCTCTGTCCTATCTCCTATTCTCTTTCTAATTTTTATAAATTATCTCCTCAACTGTACCTCAATTTCCATCCATTCATACGCAGACGACTCAACCTTACACTACTCCATTAGTTTTTCAGAATGCCCAAGCCAGCAATCCCTCAACGACAAACATAATGAAGCCATAGAACTCTTAAATTCTGATCTAAATACTATCTCCAATTGGGGCAGAGAAAACCATGTTACCTTTAATGCTTCCAAAACCCAATTTCTCCAGCTATCTATCCGTAAGGAACTCCCAGCGGACTATCCCTTATTCTTCAACAATACAAAAATCAATCCTTCATCTTCTCTCAATATTCTTGGTGTCTCTTTTTTTTCTGCTCTCAGTTGGAAGGACCATATTACCAATCTTGCTAAGGCAGCCTCCCAGAAGATGGGTGTGCTCAACCGACTTAGGGGTTTCTTTTCCCCTGCACAGCTTCTTGCTCTGTACAGGGGCACAGTGCGTCCTTGTATTGAGTATTGTTCACTTGTGTGGGGAGGTTCCTCTCACACCGCTCTCCTAGACAAAGTTGAAAGGAAGGCCTTTCGTATCATTAACTCCTGTCCACTCACCAACTCTCTGCAATCTCTCTCTCTCCGCCTCAATGTTACATCTCTCTCGCTATTCTATCGCGACTATAATAATGTTACGATCGGGTCTCGTATAAATCAGTGGCTCTTATACATTGGACTAGACTGGCATAAATGCAACAACGGAAACGCTAGATCCAACCCCTGATATACAATCCCGTCGAACAAAGAACACATATACCCTCCAGAGTTATATCTGCGATAGCGGGGTATCTTAACTCTCAGTGTCTATGTGCTTCTACTATAGGCTGATGTTCTCTGAAACAACCTATTACCTATAACATATGGTTGCTTAGTTATGGTACACAAGGAAAAGATAGTTAACTAAATTAAATCACAAGAGTGATCTAATGCAAACAAGAAGAAGGTTTACTTAACGTTACTTTAATCAATAATATCTGTCACTCCTTTATGAAAGAAAGTGTTGTAAAGTCCTCAAGCACCGAACAAGGAATCTTCTGAATAATGTCGGATGCTACTAAGAAGAACGTATCGGAAATGGAACCACAAAATAGCAGGAGGCAGGACAATGCACTTGTAGGCTAAATATACAAAAAGGCTGGACCTATAATGTTATTGGACACAAGAATATTATAAGCGGTGCAACAGTAATAATGCTCGCCACGAAAAAGTAGTACTCCTATTAACAAAACCGGTCTATGCTGGTTGTGTCTCTCTACAGCAACCTAGACCTCAAAATGCTTGTGTAGAAATAATGGGTATGCATAAAAGAGTATATGATCTAATCCAGCTAATGTCTACCCGGGTTAAAAAAGTCTAGCTGGGGTGCACAAAGGTACAGAATTCTGGTGGAGCAAGGCAGCTCCTAGCCTAGTGTGGACCTTGGGTCTGTGCGGCCTGATTACGTTAATATGAAGGGGTGCTCTCTTGAGGATTCTCGATCACAAGCATCGAGTATCCTCCTGGCGACCCTCAAAAGTAAAAGCAAATAGAGTTAGAACAGTGTTGGGTGGATTAGGCAAGCAGCCCTCACGCACTACACAGTCTAAACTCCAAGGTACACAGACAAAAGATCCACCCAGGTAACCCACAGAATCCGTAGTGTCGTGCAGCTCAAAAGTAGCCTACACACATTGAAAACACCAACAGCAAGGTACCTGATCCCTAGTCTAGCATTATTTAACCCTGTAGAAACATTAGTGATTGATGGAGACAGTCCGAGCAATACAATCTCCCAAAAAAGACAAAGACTCTCTTCAACCTTAGCCTAGTACATAAGAAATGTGAGATCCAGCATATAATACAGTCTGGCCACCAATTCAAGGTGTGGATGCAGGGAACCAGAGGGGAATTGATATTAATAAAAGGTGAGGAAGTAGTGGAAATGACAGAGGCATTAGGAGAGAAAGATTCTAAGACAAGAGTGTGGAACAGTTCATGGGAGATGCTTAGAGTATGCTGTCTGGGACGGATCTGACAAGGATATTCCCAGGGACCGCATGGCTGGAGTCCCAGTTCGCAGGAATGGCACGAGGGCGCGCGACAGTCGCCCAGTAAGCAGCCGCCTAGTAGGCCGTGTTAGGCAGGAGGCAACGAATCCTGTGAGGCCTATGTAAGGGGGCCAGCCACGCGCCACACTCACCACCAAGTCACACCATCTGGTCTCTCTCTCTCCCGCTCGCCTTCCCATCATTCAACTACTTAACACAATACTTTCAATTGACTAAATAAAATAGAAAGGATTGTGACAGACGAAAATAAAGAACAGTTCTGAACTGTCTGCAACACAAGCTTTCTCGAGAAGGAAAGTACACAATGATAGGTAGACTGTAGCTATATTCTCTGCCCTGGCGAGTCCTAGCGAGTAAGCCATGCAGTTCTGGGGGAAGCGGTGAGCGTCACACCCCACCCAAGATTTATAAGAGGCTCCAACTATGAGCTCTAAATCTGACACGCAGAACCCATACAAAATTCGCCACTCCTAGCCACCCAGCGACAATGAAATGTAAAGCACAGTTCTCTTCAAAATAATACATTATAAAAATTAACAACACTTCCCAACACAATAGATTAAATTACATAGTTATGCTCATAAGAGCGAGCTTCACTAGCCCAGCCTTCTGAGAGGAGTACAACTCAGAATTTCTGCTATAACATACTTAAAAACAAAATTAACTATCAAAGAAAGAGTTTTTATAGGATTTTTTATATTTTTAATATGTTTATGGCGGCTGCACTACAGGGGCAAGCCTAGTTTTTTCTTCTATACCAACACAGCAACTCCTACTTTACGACCCAATACGCTGGGCTACACACGCGAGCCAACAAGCACCAGACGTAAACATACTAATCAAACCAAAGTTTGTACCCCTTTGTAGGCTACCCTTGTGATGATCTACCCCGGGTCTTCCTCCCTCAATAAGCAATCTGCAATCACATTCTCAGAACCGGCAATATGGCGTATGTCTAGGTTGTATTCCTGCAACATTAATGACCACCTGGTCAGCCTCATATTCCGGTTATGGAATTGATTCAGGAACTTGAGGGGGTGATGGTTGGTGTAGATCACCACAACTGGTCCATAGGCTGGAACATACACCTCAAAGTGCCTGAGCGCTAGCACAATCGCCAGCAGTTCCTTCTCAACTACTGAATAGTTCTTCTGCGCCGAGTTGAACTTTTTTGAGAAGAAACTTACTGGGTGCTCCAGCCCACCTTCGTCTGATTGCATCAGAACGGCACCAGCCCCCACACCACTGGCTTCAGTTGCCAGCTGGAATGGTCGGCTAAAGTCCGGGTCCCTGAGGATTGGGTGAGTACACAACAGTCTTTTACTAGCAAAAAAGCCCTCTCACACTCAGGCACCCACTTAAACTTTCTATCTTTGGCCAATAGGTCCGTCAGAGGAGCCAGCACAGTAGAATAGCCCTTTATAAAGTGGCGGTAGTAACCAATGTTACGAACTGGCACTCGGGTACACAAGGGCTCTCAATCAGGACTCGAATACGGCTCGCTGCCACAACGGAAACACACGATCCCAACCCCTGAGTACTGCCAGCCGAACAAAAAACACCAATACCCTCCAGAGTTCAATCTGCTATAACGGGGTATACAAGAACTCGGTACTAGTGTTCAACAACAGACTAATAAAGAGACAGGAATTATCTAGTCTGGTCAACAATCAAACAATGAAGTAAGAAACAACAACACCAAAGAATAGTGTTGGCCGAAGCCGAAGTAATCCACCCTTGACTAAGAACTTAAGAAGTCCTCCACCCTCTACTTCGGATCGGCACTATTACGTTACGTTAATTAATAGTCCTTAAGCATCGAGCAAGGAATCTTCTGAAAAAAGTTAGATGCTTCTCGGATGCACGTAAGAAGTACGTATCGGATTTTGAACAGTAATTCAATAAGCAAAACACTGGCAATTAAATACTATTAAAGGTTTAAATTGGCATAAGAATAATTAAAAGAATATGCAATAGTAAATGGCAAACACTAAAAAGAAGTACTCCGCAAATACAACGGCAATAGCCTACTCGGATTGTGCTCGTGGGCCACTAATCACTAAAGTAGCCAAGCTTGCAACACATGAAATCAATAGTGCATAAACAATATCATACATAAGGAAAGCTTCAATACTATTCTGTATCTACTAATCGAGTAAAGTCTACCTGGGGTACTGTGAGCAAAAGGTAGCAGTGACTGAGCAAAAACGGCTCGTAGCCTAGCGAAGTCCTCACAACTGTTTAAAGTATTACGTTAAAACTAACAAGTGCACTTTGAGAAATCCAGATCCTAGCGAGAGTGGGGCATGACTAGGCGTTCTGTACAGCATGCTCACACGTGGACATGCGTCACACCTCCCCCAAGATTTTACTCGCTCAACCCTGAGCTAAAATCTGACAAACACAGAACCCCATCAAGCCCCTCACACCCAGCGACCAAATGGCACTAAAACAAAGCTGAGTTTATCACCAAAACACATCTTATTATTAAAAAAAAAATCACATTTTATAACTCCTCCCAACAATAGCAAAAAGACACAATATCATGCTCCCAGAGCGAGCTTACAGCAGCTCAGCCGTTTGATAGTTCGTGGACTACTCAAACTCTATAGGCTATGACAAACTTATACGATTACCTATATCAAAAGAAAGTTTTTATATGATTTTTTATATTTTAATATGTTTTTCCCGGCTGCACTATAAGGGCAGCCTATTTTCCTCCACTCAAACCCACACACCTGTGATAGCCTACGACTGATCATCCACCTTGATAAACAATCCGCGATCACATTGTCACATCCAGCAATATGACGGATGTCCAGGTTATACTCCTGCAACATCAAAGACCACCTGGTCAGTCTCATATTGCAATTGTGAAATTGATTCAGGAATCTCAAAGGGTGATGATCAGTGTAGATAACCACGACTGGGCCATAGGCTGGAACATACACCTCGAAGTGCCTGAGCGACAGCACAATCGCCAGTAATTCCTTTTCTATTGTAGAATAGTTCTTTTGTGCAGCATTGAACTTCTTAGAAAAGAAACTTACTGGGTGTTCCACACCTTCATTGTCTGTCTGTAGCAAGACGGCACACCAGCCCCTACACCACTAGCATCTGTTGCCAGCTGAAAAGGCCTGTTAAAGTCTGGGGCCCTGAGTATCGGGTGAGTACATAGCAAATGTTTCACCAAAGTGAAAGCCTTTTCACACTCAGGTGCCCACAAACACTTTTTGTCTTTAGATAACAAATCTATGAGAGGTGCCAACACCGTTGAGTAACCTTTTATGAAGCGTCTGTAGTAGCCTATCATACCCAAGAATCTCATAATCTGCTTCTTGGTTGTTGGGTGCGGAAATTTATGATAGCCTGTACCTTGTTCTGAGGAGGGCACACCTGTCCCCTTCCCACTACAAACCCAAGGTACTGCACAGTGGCTTTTACGAAGTCACACTTTGCCAAAATTTACTACCAGACCTGCTTCACTAAGTTTCCGGAACAAGGTCTCAAGGTGCTCACAATGGCTCTCAAAGTCGTCATCATAAATGATTACATCGTCCAAATATACGGTGCAATTTGGAATGTCCTTTACAATTTCATTCATCAGGTTCTGAAACGTTGCTGGTGCATTCTTAAGTCCGTAAGGCATAACATTGCACCGGTAGGTACTCCGTCCACAACAAAACCACATACCTCTTTAGCACGCTCGGACAAAGGTACTTGCCAGTAACCTTTTACTAAATCTACTTTAGACAAAAAACGAGCATTACCAATTTTGTCAACACTATCATCAACCCGAGGAAGAGGATATGGGTTAGTTGGAGTCAAACCGTTTAACCTACGGAAATCAATACAAAAGCGTACCTTGCCATATGGCTTAGGCTGCAGTGTTACGGGGAAAGTCCACTTAACTGTGCCTTTCTCTATCAACCCTCTACCGAGCATATACTCCAACTCATCCCTCAGAGCTGGTAGTTTTATGGGGGGCACACGGTACGGGATTGACTTAAAGGGTAGATGGTCCCCCACGTCAACATCATGCATAGCCTGATTAAGTGAGGCCTGGGTGTTCAGCAAATACAGTGGGGTATGAACCGAACAACTGACGGATAGCATCAAATTGCGGCTCAGGCAAATGAGCTTATAGCCTCGTCAGCCCTAATGGCTCGAGTTCCCCGCCCACTGATTCGCTGAAACATGTTGATCCCAGCTATCCTCCTCTGAAGCTTGACTGTCCCCCTCTCCTTCTCCACCACGGCCGCAACAAGCCAACACAGGACAGTGACAGGCTCAGAGGGGCGCCCTCACATACTCTTTAATAAGGTTCATTGTGACATAACTGGATCTTTTTCCTACCTGTCTGTAGAGTGTGGCAACAAGGTAATCTAAGTCTGAAATTTTTTCTACAATTTTATAAGGTCCAGTGTACCTTCGCAAGAGAGGGGGTTACCAACCAAAGGCAACAAAATTAATACCTCTTGTCCTACAGTGAACTTCCTGGAGCCTCACTTTGCGATCATACCTGTCCTTCATCAAAGCTTGTTGATTCTGTCAAATTTCTACCTGCCATCTCCAGATTCTTAAGCATGGCGCTCACAGCTTTCAAGCACATACTTTAATAATGGACAAGGCTGCACAGTCCCCTCCCAAATTTCTCTTTCAGCATGTTAAGGGGGGCCCCTTTGGACTAAATCCCAGGCTCTCACCAGGTACCTCCCGAGCAGCAAACAGCACATAAGGCAATCCAAGATCCCAATCCATACCGTTGTCAGCACAATAACACCTGAGCATGCTTTTAAGTGTAGCATGCCACCGCTCAAGCACCCCTTGACTCTCAGGGTGATACGCTGACGATACTACTGCTCGTATCCCATGCTGTTGCATTGTTGGAGGTGAAATTAGATCCCTGATCAGACTGAATCTCCTCCGGGTACCCGTACCTTGAGAAGTAATAATAATAATAATAATAATAATCTTCTGGTTACTTATATAGCGCCCGTCTCTCCTCCTTCGAGGATTCGCAAGCGCTTGGCTTTCTTTAGTCTACCAGAGACCACTACCCATCCCCCTTGCTCATGGGGAGATGGTAACCGCCGGCTGTATCCCAGAAAAACTTTTCAATCTGAGCGGGGATTGAACGCGAGACCTTCAAGGTGGGAATCAGGCACGCTATCAACTGAGCCAGCCGGACGGCTACAACAAGTTACTGACTACCGTCTTAGCCATTCCATTTTTCATAGGGTATGCATCGGGGTATCTAGTGGCAACATCCATTATGGTTAACAAAAAATTATTTCCAGCCTTAGTGGGAGGGAGTGGACCAACCATGTCAACAATAATTTTACTAAAGGGTGGCCCAATCACAGGGATAGGGTGTAACGGAGCCTTAGGAATAACTTGGTTCGGTTTCCCGACACGTTGACAAATATCACATGAGTTTATCCATGACTGCACATGAGACTTCATCCCCGGCCACCAAAACAATTTCCCCAAAGCCGCCACCGTTTTTCTCACCCCTAGATGTCCTGCCAGTGGTATGTCATGCGCCAACCTCAGTAGGATATCCCTGCACTCCCGTGGCACCACCAACTGGTCCACTACTCCGGACCCCTTTTGCCAACTACGTTTAGGGTCTTGAAAACGCCTATAGAGGATGCCTTCTAAATAACAAAAATCTCCTGGCTGTGCATCGCCGTCCTCGTCGAGCTCTACAGCTCCATTAGCACACGTTTGGAGCTCAGGGTCCTCTAGTTGCAACAGACGTATAGCTGAGGGTGCCAAGCGATCTAACTGCTCCCGGAGCAATGCATGACCTTCCCCGATACTGGGCTGCTCCCTCTGTCTCTCTCGATGTACATAACGTTGCTGTCGTGGAGACTCGTCATGCCCAGCCTCGTCACTCTCGATGACAGGCCCAGGGGCTACTCCAGAATTAAGTAATGGTGCTAATACTGAATCACCCAGGAGAGCCGCCGAGTCAAAACTCTTAAAACCAACTCCAGCTTTAGCCTCCTGTTGATCGTTCCTCCGCTGGTCTGAAGATGGAGGACTAGGCTGTGACACTTTAGCTGCCCGAGCTCGGGTGACAACACACGCCATGGGTTGTGTCTGGCACCGTTCGACCCACTCTTGCTCTTCCCTACTCACGTCGGCCGGCCTCTCGGCAACGACTAAGGGTAGAACCTCAGAAGCGGGCATTGCAAAGTCGTTGCCGAGAAGAAGGTCGACGCCCTCCACTGGCAGTTTCTCCACAATCCCGACATCCAATTCATGTGCCACACCATCCACCTCCAACTCCAACCGCACCAGCGGGTATGACCGAGTTGCATTAATACCCTGCACCCCTACCACCCGAGCCGCGTTTATAGGGTAGCCAGTCAAGTTTTTCATCAGAGTCTGGGAAGCACCTGTATCACGCAAGACCTCTACTCCATGCTTGCGCCCCGCCCACATCACGCAACCCCGCCCTCTATGGTCGCAAAAAACATCCTGAGCAGGGTTCGAGCCTCCCAGGTGCTTCTGCATTGGCTGTGCCTCAGCCTCTGACGAACTGCCCCGGGCAAACTCAGATGACTTCGGAGACACACCAATGTTGCAGGCCAAAGACACAGCTGCTGTAGGTGGTTTGCTAGGACAGACTCTTGCAAAGTGCCCCTTTTTATGACAATGATAACACTCCAACTCCCCTTTGGGCTTCCCTTGGTACTGGGAAGGGCCCGGCCCCTTCTTAAATGGGACGGTGCTAGTCTTGTGGTCAGTCTTGGTATCATGGCTCTTGTACTTGTTTGCATAAGGTATATCACTAACTCGGGGGGATGGGGCGTCACGCCCCTTGTTACCTGCCTCACTACGCTGGGCAGACCCGCACCCACGAATTAGTGATAGCCGGAGGTCAGCCATCTCAGCTGCCTCCTGTAGAGTTTTTGGGTTCTTTTCTTTAATAGTTGGAGTCATTTCTGCACCAGTACACTTATAAAACTGCTCGAGCAGAAACAGCTCAGTCAACTGTTCTGCCGTCTCAGCTTTCTCAGAACGTGTCCAGTTTTTAAGTGCATCTTTTAAGTCCCGGGCATGTTCAAGAAAGGTCGCCTCCCTAGTCTTTGTAACACCCCGAAACTTCAATCGATATGTTTCCGGTTGCAACTCGTATGCCCGTAGGACAGCTCTCTTCAATTCTGGGTAGTCAATGCAAGACTCTAAAGGCAGTGCATCATAAGCTTTCAGACCCTTACCCATAAGTCTTGAGGAGACTAGAGCTGCCCACTTCTCTTCAGGCCAATTATGCTCCCTACACTTCTTCTCAAAACGATTAAAAAATTCTGTGACTTCAGTTTCACTAAATACCGGCACCAATCTGACTAATTGGGCCAAGGACTGTTCTCTTACTTGGCCCTCACGGCCCATCCGAGTCCCTGTCGACTCTGCACGAGACTTATCTAAATCTAATTTAGCACAATATTTCTCCGAGTCGTACCTAAGCTCAGCCTCATGCCTCCTAACCTCAATCTCATGCCTCCTCGTCTCATCCTCCTGCCTCCTGGTCTCATTCTCCTGCTTCCTAGCCTCAATGTTAGCAAGCTCAAGTCTAAATACCATATCTGGAGACAGGCAGGAAGAGGGAGCTGCCACTACTGAAGGAGGGGGGGCAAAAACTGGGGAACCACCATGTGCACCACCCGAGGGCACTCCAATCTGCCAATTCTCATCCATCTGTGGGAGAGTGCTAACCTCCGGTAACTGAGTGGACGGCACTGTGGGAGTCGAGTGAGAGGAGATCTGGGGAGGAACCCCCCCAAACGCCCTCTCCTCCGAAACCCCATGTCGCCCACGCAACACCCAGGAAATCAGCTCCCCCTTGGACATCCCTACTACATTGGAAATGCCCAAAACCTTGGCTATCAGGTGCAAGCCACAAACATCCACCCCAGTCAGCCTCTCCTCCGTCACGTGGTACCGCTTACTCACAAAAACTCTAGCATCCTCCTCACTGGTTACTAACGGCACACCTTCAAATGACATCTCTCGCTCATCGTCAGTGCTAATGCACGACATACTGAAGTCCACAACAAAGTTTTAAACTTCCTATGCAAGCACTAATTACTAAATTAACTGGAGTCTCTTAAATGCTTTACTAATTGCCATACAAAAAAAAATATTCTTCAATATGCACGCTAAAATACAAACAAACAAATGTTGTACAACTCTGCAAAAATTTATATTGTTCACAAAATCCTAAGCAAGGTCGCCATTTGTTACGAACTGGCACTCGGGTACACAAGGGCTCTCAATCAGGACTCGAATACGGCTCGCTGCCACAACGGAAACACACGATCCCAACCCCTGAGTACTGCCAGCCGAACAAAAAACACCAATACCCTCCAGAGTTCAATCTGCTATAACGGGGTATACAAGAACTCAGTACTAGTGTTCAACAACAGACTAATAAAGAGACAGGAATTATCTAGTCTGGTCAACAATCAAACAATGAATTAAGAAACAACAACACCAAAGAATAGTGTTGGCCGAAGCCGAAGTAATCCACCCTTGACTAAGAACTTAAGAAGTCCTCCACCCTCTACTTCGGATCGGCACTATTACGTTACGTTAATTAATAGTCCTTAAGCATCGAGCAAGGAATCTTCTGAAAAAATGTTAGATGCTTCTCGGATGCTCGTAAGAAGTACGTATCGGATTTTGAACAGTAATTCAATAAGCAAAACACTGGCAATTAAATACTATTAAAGGTTTAAATTGGCATAAGAATAATTAAAAGAATATGCAATAGTAAATGGCAAACATTAAAAAGAAGTACTCCGCAAATGCAACGGCAATAGCCTACTCGGATTGTGCTCATGGGCCACTAATCACTAAAGTAGCCAAGCTTGCAACACATGAAATCAATAGTGCATAAACAATATCATACATAAGGAAAGCTTCAATACTATTCTGTATCTACTAATCGAGTAAAGTCTACCTGGGGTACTGTGGGCAAAAGGTAGCAGTGACTGAGCAAAAACGGCTCATAGCCTAGCGAAGTCCTCACAACTGTTTAAAGTATTATGTTAAAACTAACAAGTGCACTTTGAGAAATCCAGATCCCTTGTATCTGGTTTTCTCCCGGCTCCTTGACAAAGTAAAAAACAAACTGTAAATAAAATACAGGGTGGTTATGCTCTTGCCCTCACGCACTGTAAATTATTAACTCAACACAGTCAGCCGCGAAGACAACCTAGGCTTCACTGAACCGAAACGAGTATGCAGGTTTATCGCTTAACCACTGCATCAAACAACAACTCGTAACACAGAAAAGCCTTACCCCAGTCTAGCATTACCTAGACCAGCAGAAAACAGGAATAATAATAATATCACCCAGGGAAATGCATATACAAGTGCAACAAACATAAATCAATCCTATTCTAAGTTAACCCTTCCAAAATAGGCTATCTAATAGGCAAGTATCTCGTGAGAACTCAAGCGATAATACGTTGGCAGACTAGCTCTGCACCAACGGGACCATGGAAGTTAAACAGGCAGGGAAAAGAGGAGATAAGAATGTAAGGTAGTAGAGAAAGTTCACATCAGTCAGAAGAATATATATAGTTAGCAAGGGAAATGAGAAGTCGCTCTGCCTAATGAGTTCTGATGAAAAAAATGGCTAGACTTCCCTTTATATACCCGGCCCTCTAGTGAGCCCAACGTGAACTACTAAGGACCGCCCACTGACAACCATTACGTAATTTCTCTCTCTCCTCTGGGATAGACAAAGGCTCCCCTAGCACTGAGTGGGGGGGGGGGGGGGGAGTGCTAGTGAGTTAGGCCCATCTCCCGCATGGCACACCCACTGACCCCCAACTGTGGCTGTTTCTCTTCCCATCATTACAAATAAGTTTTACACACAATACTTATAACTAATGATATAAAATAGAACTCGTTGACTCAGATGAAAACAAAATACATATTCATAATACTTATAGTACAACGGCTCACATGAACTAAGTTAGGAAACTCTACATAGACTACAGCCAAAGTTCCTGCCCTGACGATCCTAGCGAGAGTGGGGCATGACTAGGCGTTCTGTACAGCATGCTCACACGTGGACATGCGTCACACCAATCATGCCCAAAAACCTCATGATCTGCTTCTTGGTGGATGGCCTGGGGAAGTGGTTAATAGCCAATGTCTTGTTCTGTGGGGGGCACACCTGGCCCAAACCCACCATGAACCCCAGATACTGCACGGTAGCCCGCACAAAATCACACTTTCCCAGGTTGACCACCAAGTTTGCCTCACTTAATTTCTTAAATAGGGATTCTACATGTTCACAGTGGCTCTTGAAATCGTCATCGTAGATAATGACGTCGTCCAGGTACACGGTACAGTTCGGAATGTCAGCCACTAACTCGTTCATCAAGCTTTGGAAGGTCGCTGGTGCGTTCTTTAGACCGTACGGCATGACATTACAACGATATGTAGCACCATCCACCACAAAACCACACACCTCTTTCGCCCGTTCAGACAAAGGCACCTGCCAGTAACCTTTTACCAGGTCCACCTTGGTCAAGAACTTGGCCCTGCCAATCTTGTCTATACAGTCATCGACCTGGGGAAGAGGATATGGGTTGGTGGGAGTCAAGCCGTTTAGCCTGCGGTAATCAACACAGAAGCGCACCTTGCCATCCGGCTTAGGTTGCAGCGTTACGGGAGATGTCCACTTTACCGCCCCCTTCTCGATCAGTCCCTGTTGCAACATATACTCCAACTCCGCCTGGAGGGCCGGAAGTTTAATAGGGGGCACTTAATAGGGCACTGATTTGAAGGGTGGGTGGTCTCCGACGTCAACGTCGTGCACCTCATGAGTAGTGAGGCCTGGGTGTTCCGCAAATACAGTAGGGTATAAACAGAATAGGCGCTCGACAGCCACACGCTGTTGCTCAGGTAGGTGTTGCAAAGCCTCATGAGCCGCCTGTCTCGTGTTTCCCGCCCACTGATCTGCAGAAACATGATAATCCCAGTTGTCATCCACCTGCGCATGACTGTCCCGTTCTCCTTCTCCACCTTGATTGCTGAAAGTCATCACAGGGACAGTGAGAGGCTCAGGTGGGCGCCTCACATACTCCTTCATCAGGTTGACATGACATAACTGATTCCTCTTACGCCTGTCTGGAGTGGCCACCAGGTAATCTAAGTTCGAGAGCTTCTCTGCTACCCTATAAGGACCAGTGTACTTTGCGGATAAGGGGTGACCTACAAGAGGGAGTAGTATCAACACCTCCTGACCCACGTGAAACTCCCTGAGTTTCACCTTGTGGTTGTACCTGTACTTCATGAGGGCCTGAGAGCCTACCAGATTGCGGCCAGCCAACTCCAGACTACGCAACATTCGTTCTCTACTCTCAAGTTCGACAGCACCGTCACTACACTTTAGAACCTCCGGGTCTTCTAGCTGCAATTTGAGAATATCTGAGGGAGCTAGCCTGTCTAAGTGTTTGCGAAACAACTCATGCCCTCCCCCAACATCGAACTTTGCATCCCGTTGCTCTCTCCGTGTATACCGTTGCTGCCTCTGAGTCTCTTTAAGCCCTGCCTCTAAACTCTCAGTGACAGGTGGTGGTGCTTCTCCAGACTTTAATAACGGTGCTAATACTGAGTCCCCGAGAAGCGCTGCTGGTACTAGACTCTCCACTGTATCAGCTTTCAGCTCCTTCTCGTGACCGTTCCTCCGCTTATTTGAAGACTGTTGGTTAGGCTGTGACTCCCTGGATGCGAGAGATCTGGTTACAACACACGCCATTGGTTGCACCTGACACTTCTCAACCCACTCCTGTTCCTCCCTACTCACATCGGCCGGCTCCTCGGCAACGACTAAGGGTGAAACCTTAGAAGCAGGCACCGTAAAGTCATTGCCGAGAAGGAGGTCGACGGCCCCAACCGGCAATTTCTCCACGATTCCCACATCCAGTTCACGAGTCACACTGTCAACTTCAAGCTCCATTCTAAGAAGCGGGTATGACCTAGTTGCATTAACTCCCTGCACCACAACTACCCGCGCCGCGTTTATGGGTCGACCAGTGAAATTCTTCAAGAGTGTCTGAGAGGCACCTGTGTCACGCAAGAGCTGTACCCCGTGCTTCTTGCCCCCCCACTTCACGCAGCCATGCCCTCTATGGTCGCAAAAGGCATCGCGGACAGGGTTCGAGCCTTCCGGATCCTTCTTCACTGGCGGTGCTCCATCCTCTGATCTTATGCCTCCAGCAAACACAGAAGACTTCTGGAACACCCCAATGCTGCGAGCCAATGACATAGCCGCCGAGGGAGGTCTGCTCGGACAAGCTTTTGCCATGTGCCCCTCTTTGTGACAGTGATAACACTCAAATTTCCCCTTGGACTTATACTGAGGTGTAAAAGTCCCCTGACCCTTCTTAAACGGGGCGGTGCTAGGTTTGTGATTAGTCTTGGTGTCATTGCTTTTAAATTTATGTGTGTCCATATTCCGGGGAGGGGGAGGGTAACGCTCCTTAACGCCTTCATCGTTTCTCTGTGCAGAGCCGCACCCCCGAATTAGTGACAACCGACGATCAGCCATCTCTGCTGCTTCTACGAGAGTTCTTGGGTTCTTCTCTTTAAGGTTTAAAGTCAAGTCGCCGCCCGTACACTTATAAAACTGCTCTAGAAGCATCAACTGTTTCATCTCATCAAACGTAGTTGTCTTCTCTGATCTGAGCCAGTTTCCCATAGCGTCGGACAGGTCCCGTGCGTGCTCCAAGAAGGTACTGTCTCGCCCCTTAGTCACACCCCGGAACTTTAACCTATATGTCTCGGGTTGTAGCTCATATGCCCGCAGGACAGCCTCCTTGAGCTCCTCATAAACAACGCAGGACTCCAAAGGCAGTGCATCGTAAGCCTTGATCCCCTTACCTACGAGTCTAGAGGACACAAGGGCCACCCACTTAACTTCAGGCCACTGATGCTCCCGGCACTTCTTCTCAAATCTATTGAAAAACTCTGTGACACCAGACTCGTCAAATACAGGGACCAGTTTGAGAAGGTGCGACAGAGACTGATCATGCGCACGGTTTCCAGTACCGAGTCGCTGTCCCGTCGTCTCAACACGAGACTTCTCTAAATCCATGTCGGCACAGTATCTTGTAGATTCTAGTTCAGTCCTAAGCTCAGCTTCCCTCGTCTGTTGCTGCATCCTAGCCAGCTCTTTTCTCTCTTCTATCTTAGCTAGCTCTTTTCTCTCTTCTATCTTAGCTAGCTCTTTTCTTTCTTCCATCTTAGCTAGCTCGAGCTGAAAGAGCATCTCCGGGGTCAAACCTTGAGGAGGAGGAGGAGGAGATGCAATGATGTTAGAAATACCCGGTGATCCCCCCAGCAAACCACCCTGCCAGTCACTACCCACCTGCGGAAGCGTGCTCAGGGTCGGTACTCCAATAGGAGGATTGGGAGTTGAGTGAATGGGAGGCTCGGCCAAAGGGCTCTGAGCACTCACCCTACCTCGTACGCCAGTCACCCCACCTAGCACACACGTCATCAGGTCATCCTTGGTCATGCCACTAGTACATACATGACCGATAGCTGCAGCTAAGCACTGGAGACCGTACCGATTCATACCCACCAACCGGTCGGAAGTAACAGGCCATTGTAAAAAATTCCTTGCATCCTCCTCACTGTTCACCAAGTTAACAACCTGCCCATGCTGCTGCTCCTCAGCTTCTACATCACGTACTGTGTCTTCATCCTGCACTGATCCGCTATAAGACATGATGCTCACTGAAGATTTTTCACTTTGATACACAAAAAAGAAGTACCCCAAACTCTTATACCACAATATTCACAATAAAAAAATCTCGGAGACAGCTTAAGTGCTATATTACTTTGCTAAACAAAATAATTCTTGCATGTCCTCAAAAAATATTCCACAAAATCAACAAATGTTCACTGCCTAAACTGTGAGAAAAATCTGCACAATAACCTGCAATTATATGTCAGTTCACCAAATCCTGAGCTAGGTCGCCATTTGTTACGGATCGGGTCTCGTATAAATCAGTGGCTCTTATACATTGGACTAGACTGGCATAAATGCAACAACGGAAACGCTAGATCCAACCCCTGATATATAATCCCGTCGAACAAAGAACACATATACCCTCCAGAGTTATATCTGCGATAGCGGGGTATCTTAACTCTCAGTATCTATGTGCTTCTACTATAGGCTGATGTTCTCTGAAACAGCCTATTACCTATAACATATGGTTGCTTAGTTATGGTACACAAGGAAAAGATAGTTAACTTAATTAAATCACAAGAGTGATCTAATGCAAACAAGAAGAAGGTTTACTTAACGTTACTTTAATCAATAATTTCTGTCACTCCTTTATGAATGAAAGTGTTGTAAAGTCCTCAAGCACCGAACAAGGAATCTTCTGAATAATATCGAATGCTACTAAGAAGAACGTATCGGAAATGGAACCACAAAATAGCAGGAGGCAGGACAATGCACGTGTAGGCTAAATACACAAAAAGGCTGGACCTATAATGTTATTGGACACATGAATATTATAAGCGGTGCAACAGTAATAATGCTCGCCACGAAAAAGTAGTACTCCTATTAACAAAACCGGTCTATGCTGGTTGTGTCTCTCTACAGCAACCTAGACCTCAAAATGCTTGTGTAGAAATAATGGGTATGCATAAAAGAGTATAATCATGATCTAATCCAGCTATTGTCTACCCGGGTTTATAAAGTCTAGCTGGGATGCGCAAAGGTACAGAATTCTGGTGGAGCAAGGCAGCTCCTAGCCTAGTGTGGACTTTGGGTCTGTGCGGCCTGATTACGTTAATATGAAGGGGTGCTCTCTTGAGGATTCTCGATCACAAATATCGAGTATCCTCCTGGCGACCCTCAAAAGTAAAAGCAAATAGAGTTAGAACAGTGTTGGGTGGATTAGGCAAGCAGCCCTCACGCACTACACAGTCTAAACTCCAAGGTACACAGACAAAAGATCCACCCAGGTAACCCACAAAATCCGTAGTGTCGTGCAGCTCAAAAGTAGCCTACACACAGTGAAAACACCAACAGCAAGGTACCTGATCCCTAGTTTAGCATTATTTAACCCTGTAGAAACATTAGTGATTGATGGAGACAGTCCGAGCAATACAATCTCCCAAAAAAGACAACGACTCTCTTCAACCTTAGCCTAGTACATAAGAAATGTGAGATCCAGCATATAATACAGTCTGGCCACCAATTCAAGGTGTGGATGCAGGGAACCAGAGGGGAATTGATATTAATAAAAGGTGAGGAAGTAGTGGAAATGATAGAGGCAGTAGGAGAGAAAGATTCTAAGACAAGAGTGTGGAACAGTTCATGGGAGATGCTTAGAGTATGCTGTCTAGGACGGATCTGACAAGGATATTCCCAGGGAACGCATGGCTGGAGCCCCAATTCGCAGGAATGGCACAAGGGCGCGCGACAGTCGCCAAGTAAGCAGCCGCCTAGTAGGAAGTGTTAGGCAGGAGGCAACGAATCCCGCGAGGCCTATGTAAGGGGGCCAGCCACGCGCCACACTCACCACCAAGTCACACCACCCGGTCTCTCTCTCTCTCTCTCTCTCTCCCGCTCGCCTTCCCATCATTCAACTACTTAACACAATACTTTCAATTGACTAAATAAAATAGAAAGGATTGTGACACGAAAATAAAGAACAGTTCTGAACTGTCTGCAACACAAGCTTTCTCGAGAAGGAAAGTACACTGATAGGTAGACTGTAGCTATATTCTCTGCCGTGGCGAGTCCTAGCGAGTAAGCCATGCGGTTCTGGGGGAAACGGTGAGCGTCACAATAACCAGTGTTCCTCGGAGCTTTCCCAGTGTATACCACCTCCTTTACGTAGGGCATGTGGTACCCGTCTTGCAACTCAATCCCACCCCTACTCTGTGCAACTCTCCAACCCGAGAGTGAAACGTTACTCTCAGTATTTCTTCTACTCAACAGCTGAGCTCTGGAACTTTCTCCCAGAATCAGTCTTTCCCTCTTCCTAAGACTTAAATTGCTTCAAACTCTGTGTGTCCAGGCATTTTGGCTCGAACGACCCTTGATTTTGGCCCTGTCACTCTTTTAACTATGAGGGAGGCACTCGCTATAGGCAGTTCTGCCTTTTGCCTCCCTCAATCACATAGAACAAAAAAAAAAAAATATATATATATATATATATATATATACAGGTATATATATATATATATAATTATATATACAGTATATAATTATATATAAACAAATATATATACTAAAAAAAAAAAACTTTGCCCTACCATACCATATCATGGTAAAGGCCAGCTGAGAGGCTATTACTACGATTTCTCTCCAGGCTGAATTTCCCTCTCATTATCTCGCGGTGATAGCCTACTATACTGGTATGCACGTGTGAGACTGCCGTCACTTTGCCCCCAAGTAAAGTAAAGTCAGATCAAATTGTCATGTATGTGGGTTGCAAGAAGTTAGCCCAGTGGAGTCCGAGAGGTGAATGACCCCTGCAGCAATCAATACAAAATAGTAGTGAAAGGGGGTTAGGGGGAAGTTGGGATAGGACAAGAATCAATTGGATGAAGTGAATTTTAGCAGGATAAAAAGGTGTCCAGGTTTAACTGGAGCAGGTTTAACTGGAGCTGCCTGAGGGTTTTGCTGATTTTAACTGCTAAAGGGACTGGCCAGGGCTAGGTCGACAGGGGCGCGTTGGGGAGGCTCCTCGCTGGCTTGGGTATCATCTGCCATGTCTGGTCGGGGGCGTGTGAGGCTGGAACTATGGGCTATTGTACGGGTAGGGAATTTTAGGCCATATATTTATCCTACCGGCCCGACTGGGAGTCCCATACTAATAGCCCGCTGGTGATGGTGGTGAAGGTGATGAGTGGTGGTGGTGGTGAAGGTGATGAGTGGTGGTGGTGGTGGTGATTTTTAGTTCCTCGGGAGGTCCGGGAAGCCGCGTTGTAGAGCTTCCTCTACTGTTAGGCTGCAAGTCACGTAGTTGTATTTGTCCTTGTGTGGAAGTAGCAGTTGCAGCCATCTCGTTTCCAGTTCTCCATACAGTTGGACAGGAATCCGTGGAATTCAGGTGTGGTGCAGTCCTTGTAAGCATAGTTCATTGTCATGTTATAGTCTTTAGACAGGTGTGCTAGGCAGACTTCCATGAACAGTTGGTGAGGAGTTTTGGCTGGTTGTGATGTGGGTGGCTGGGGCTCGGGAGTTGCTGCTGGTAAGGTCTCCTTGGCTACTGCTGGTGTTGTCTTCTGCCTCTTCTGGTCTCTTGCTGCATCCTCTGGATCTTGTGAGTAGAGGTGAATGACTGGTGACATCGTCAGGTTGTAGGCAATTTTTGGCCAGTTTCTTGCTCCATCTCCTCTACCTCTCCGTCAGGAGAGGCAGGAGAGCTGGGGACTTCTGCAGGTGTTGGTGGTGGCGTTTCTTCAGGCTGCCTCTGCACATGTGCTCCTGTTTAAAGGTCGGAGCAAGTTGAGGCGCTTGGGTGGAGTTTTCCTGGGCCTCAGAGCTTGTGTTGGGATAAGCTCCAAGGGCCAGGTCGGTTTGGTGTATTAGGCTTGGGGAAGGCGATGGTGGGGAGGTTATTCACCATGAGGAGGTCATTCAGACAATCTCTGAATATGTTGTGGTCCCCACCAGCGAGAGCCATGGCCGTTGTGACAACAATCTGGATGAGGTTTGATTGGTCACAGGATGGCTGGCCACAGCCTGCTGGTTGGTAGTCAAAAATGTCTTTCTTCACCTCCTTGATTTCCCTGGCATGCCTGGAGCCTTTCAGGGTTGCCCCTTCAGGCCCAGATACACTGGTGGCTTCGTCACCCTTGTTGGTCTTTCTGATAGTGAACCTTACCCTCTCATTGTTGGCAAGAGAGGGTGTAGAGTGGCAGGGGTTTGGTTTGGAGATTCCTGCTCTATGTACAAAGATATCCACCCCATCATCTCTGGTGATAAAGCCAAAGCCTTTTTTCACATTGAACCATTTTGATTGGCCAGTGAAAAACTTGGTGGTGGGTGCCATGGTGGTGGAGAGAAGCGTGGACCTTCTCTGGTGGGAGCTCAGAGGGCACCGCCCGGCAGCCTCCCCCACCCCCTTGATATAATCCCGCCTCCCGCTATCCGGCGCTGTGATTGGCGGAGCCGCCCGCTCGGCCGTGCAACAGTCTGGCTGCGCGACTTGAATTTTCCTTCCCTTTGCCTCCACTCTTCTCTCTCCATAATATATTCCTGGAATCTAGTTGCGAATGTCGTTTAGTGGCTTACGGGTGTATAGGGCTGGCACTGATGCATTTGACACATTGCAACCAGTGGAAACGGCCTGTGAAGAGAGCGAGAGCGAGTTTAAATGTGAGGCGGTACACGTAGCAGTCAGCTCCGAAAACGGAGGCTTCTGATTGGTCGGCCGGGAAGGCGTGGCATGTTTACCTCTCGAGCCCGGAATGTCAAACTCAGCTGGTTTAAAGGCAAGGTTAAAGGGAGCGCGTTGATTGGCTGGTGGCCTCTTTACCTTAGTATTATTGTATTTTTTTGTTCTATCTCCATCTCAGGTATACAGAATATATAGCAAGACTAAACCAAATGTATTATAAGTTAAAACAGCAACAACAGTTTTTTCATCCAAAGTATTAAATCGCAAGCAGCGTAAAATGTCAGCCGACCTAGTGTACTCCACAGTAATACTCCATTGGTCAGTAGTATAACACTCTACCAACATACATCAGTAAGTCAACGTAATGTACTCCACAGTAATACACTATTGGTCAGTAGTATAACACTCTACCAACATACAACAGTAAGTCAACGTAGTGTACGAAACAGTAATACTCCATTGGTCAGTAGTATAACACTCTACCAACATACATCAGTAAGTCAACGTAATGTACTCCACAGTAATACACTATTGGTCAGTAGTATAACACTCTACCAACATACAACAGTAAGTCAACGTAGTGTACGAAACCGTAATACACTATTGGTCAGTAGTATAACACTCTACCAACGTACATCAGTAAGCCAACGTAGTGTACTCCACAGTAATACACCATTGGTCAGTAGTATAACACTCCACCAATGTACATCAGTAAGTCAACGTAGTGTACTCCACAGTAATACACCACTGGTCAGTAGTATAACACTCCACCAACGTACATCAGTAAGTCAACGTAGTGTACTCCACAGTAATACACCACAGTAATACACCATTGGTCAGTAGTATAGCACTCCACCAATGTACATCAGTAAGTCAAGGTAGTGTACTCCACAGTAATACACCATTGGTCAGTAGTATAACACTCTACCAACGTACATCAGTAAGTCAACGTAGTGTACTCCACAGTAATACACCATTGGTCAGTAGTATAACACTCCACCAACGTACATCAGTAAGTCAACGTAGTGTACTCCACAGTAATACACCACTGGTCAGTAGTATAGCACTCCACCAACGTACATCAGTAAGCCAACATAGTGTACTCCACAGTAATACACCACTGGTCAGTAGTATAACACTCCACCAATGTACACCAGTAAGTCAACGTAGTGTACTCCACAGTAATACACCATTGGTCAGTAGTATAACACTCCACCAACGTACACCAGTAAGTCAACGTAGTGTACTCCACAGTAATACACCATTGGTCAGTAGTATAACACTCCACCAATGTACACCAGTAAGTCAACGTAGTGTACTCCACAGTAATACACCATTGGTCAGTAGTATAACACTCCACCAACGTACATCAGTTAGTCAACGTAGTGTACTCCACAGTAATACACCATTGGTCAGTAGTATAACACTCCACCAACGTACATCAGTAATTCAACGTAGTGTACTCCACAGTAATACACCATTGGTCAATAGTATAATGCTCCACCAACGTACATCAGTTAGTCAACGTAGTATACTCCACAGCAATACACCATTGGTCAGTAGTATAACTCTCCAGTTAAAGCGATTCCGTATACAATATTCAGTTGGGTTTCGTGGGCAAGGTTGGGAGGTGAATTCCAGGCCAGGAGGAGGAATGGGGTGGCGTCAGGTTGTGAGTGGAGTAGGAGGAGATAGGAGGGAGTGAAAGATGAAAGGAGAAAGGGGAGGACATGGACGGACGAAGCAGGGAGAAGGGTGAGGGATGATACGGTAGAAGAGATAATTGGGAGCTAAAAAGAGACAACGAGTAGAATTAAAATGGGAGAAACATGAATGCATATGAGAAGTAGAGGAGTGAAATGACAACGAAACCATGCATTACAAATATGATTAAGAGAAACAATTAATGAGGGGACTCTATTAGAATCATGAACGAAAATGGGAGAGTGATGGAAGGAAGGAGACAAGGGGATGGGGAATATGAATAAGAGGAACAATTAATGAGGGGACTCGATTAGAATCATGAACGAAAATAGGAGAGTGATGGAAGGAAGGAGACAAGGGGATGGGGAGTAGGGGTCGAATGGTAAAAGATTGATAAGTTGCAAATGAGATGAGTATTATCAGGACTGTAAAAGCTGCACCTCCTGAAGATATTTGGAAGTTTGTTCCTAGGATGTAAATTCTAGCATCCCTGACTGGTTACAGCAACTCGTTCCTAGTGCAATACCGTTATTGGTGAACGTTCATACATTACAATAGTTAGTACCTACGGTAATACAGTTAAAGGTGAACGGCTTTAACATAACATAGACCTACAACAATATCAAAGCTAATACCTAATGAATAATAATCAACACATGGGTGACATTGTATGATATATGTGACCAACTAAAGTCTCTACCACTTGAGCAAACAATATTTACAATCCTAGTTTGATCACTTGTTGTGGATATACAGTATATGGTGAATTATATTGTATGTACTTCCTTATAGTATGATCACTTATAGTTTGATCACTTGTTGTGGATATACAGTACAGTATATGGTGAATTATATTGTATGTACTTCCTTATAATATGATCACTTGTTGTGGATATACAGTATATGGTGAATTATATTGTATGTACTTCCTTATAGTATTAAACCCATAAGTGGTCAACTGATACGGTGTGCCTCCCAAAATAGGATATTCATATAGATCAAAGCTACAGATAAACACTATAAACACCAGTACGTATAAGCCTCTCGGATAATAATCAGTACTTGTTTGCGTTTGTAGAAGATTACGAACACAGGAACGACTTCTCAAACTTTAGGATTAATGCAAATATTGCCTAAAGCCCTATAACCATATTAACAATTCGCAACACTAAACATACTTTAAGCTGCAATAACCATGTACATCCTAGGCTGCGACAAAAGTCATAGGTTTACTGTAGTGTGGCAGATATGTGAAATAATGTGTGGGAATTGTGCGTTGCTTCATAAAAGGGTCAAAATTGGCACAGCCAATAATACATGCAGTATAATCCAAATTAGCTATACAGTATGTGCATCACAGGTTTAGCCTATGTTGGCTTTGACAGCCCCTTTTCAATTAATCTCCATTGGAGTACTGACACACAGATATTTACCCCCAACTGTATACTGTGGTAGAGATGTCAAACTAGTCTCAAATGACTCGTCTGGACAAGGGAAACAATACATGTTCAGACAATGTGTATAGAAAAGTGACCATTTGACTTGTACTGGTTCCTGTAGTTCAACAAATTAGTGGCAATTGGCAACAATTCTTACCAATTTGTAGCATGATAATAAACTACAGGGACCAGTACAAGTCAAACGGTCAACATTAGCCAAACATTCTCTCGTTTCCCTTGTCCAGACGAGTCATGTGAGACTAGTTTGACATCTCTACCACAGAATACAGTTTGGGGTAAATATCTGTGTTTCAGTACTCGTATGGAGATTAATTAAAAAGGGGCTGTCAAAGCCAACATAGGCCCAACCTGTGATGCTAATTTTGATAATACTGCAATAATTATTGTGTGTGCCAATTTTGACACTTTTTATGAAGAAACTCACAATTCTTCCCCCAATCTGCTTCACTACTGTAAGAATTACATAGTATAGCAGACTGGAGGTACTTATTAACACTTCCTACATTCACAATAGTTCCACATAGTATAGCAGACTGGAGGTACTTATTAACACTTCCTACATTCACAATAGTTCCACATAGTATAGCAGACTGGAGGTACTTATTAACACTTCCTACATTCACAATAGTTCCACATAGCACCATGACCAATGCTCCCATGTTGGAAATACATAATATTGTTTGCCTGCATTTAGCCGACATAAATATGGATTTGACAATAACTTCACTAACGCCGGTAGTGTTATGTTTTGCCTACACGTTAAGTAATGAATAATGAATAATGAAAATAAATAAATAAAACAAATAATAACAAATACCTTACCTACATGCCCCGCAAGAATGAGGCCAGTTTGGAGTCATAACAATAACAATAACAATATCAATACCTACAATCACTTCCTACTGTCATTATGTGCTGGGTAGCTTTAGTCCAGAGCGATTGGCTTTTTGGGGATATACCGGTATATATAATTATATATATATATATATATTATGCTGTGACTTTCTTGCATATATATATATAATATATATATATATATGTTTTTTTTTTTTTTTTAAGAGACAATGAACGGAGGAAAGAAAAACACAGATAAACCAAAAGGTCCATGTGCCTAAAGGCATCCTCCATTCATAAAAATGTTGTAACAACTGGATTTAAACATTTGTAAATTGTAAGTTTGTGGAAAGCAATTCGAGGGAAGTGAATTCCAAAGAGTAGTAGCTCTGGGGATAAATTAATTCTGATAAGCAGAAGTTCTGCATTGTGGAGGAGAAAGTGTAAATTCATGGGCGCTCTTAGCTGCCCTAGTTCTACGGGGAAAGATGTGGAGAGGCGGCACAATTGAAGCAAGTTCCTCGGAACAATTGCTGTGAAAATATCTGTAGAATAATGCAAGGGATGCAACGTTTCTTCGTATGGATAATGTAGGAAGGTCCTGTGTGATTGCAGGGTTATTTATTAATCTAATAGCTTTATTTTGAATTTTGTCCAACTGCCTCAATGCAACCACTCCACTTCCACCCCACAGAGGTGAACAGTAATCCATCTGAGAACGCACATGACTTTTATATATTACGGCCAACTGCTCGTCAGTGAAGAATTTTCGAACTCTGTACAGGAGTCCCAGTATTTTATAGGCATTCTTAGCAATGCTTCTAACATAATGTGTCCAGCTCAAGTTAGTAGTTAATGTTACACCTAGAATGTCAATACTAGGGGAAGTGGGAATATTTACATAATTAAAAAATATATGGGAGTCAGTGAGATTCTGTCGGTTAGAAAATTGAATGTACTTGGTTTTCTGTGCATTAAAGGAAACTAGATTCTTTTGTCCCCATTCATTAATTCTAGAAACGTCCTGGTTCAGATAAATTGCAGTGTTTATTTTTGAATTTATAAGATCGGGTTGGGTGAAAGAATTGGTAAATGTGAAGGAACTGTGGAGTGTTGAGTCATCTGCGTAGGAATGTATTGGATTATGAGTGGTAGATATGAGATCATTGATATGAATGAGGAACAGAGTTGGGGCCAAAACTGATCCCTGGGGAACACCAGCATTTATTGAGTGAAATTGAGAATAAAGGCCATCCACCATTACACGTATTTTTCTGTTATGAAGATAAGAAGCAATTAGTGGAACGAATGATGCAAGGCCGTAGTGTGACATCTTCGACAATAAGGATTGATGCCAGACTCTATCAAATGCCTTTGATATATCCAGTGCTATTGTATGTGTTTCACCATGTTGGTCTGTAGCTTGGTTGATTTGATGCGTAAGAAGGCAAAGAATGTCTGCAGTTGATCGACATCGTCTAAAACCATATTGCCTAACACTGATTAATTTATTATTCTCAAGATGCTTAATTATGTGATTATTTAATATAATTTCAAAGACTTTACCAAGAGTGGATTTTATAGCTATTGGTCTGTAGTTTGATGGATCTGAAGAGGCACCTTTTTTAGGAACTGGATGGATGTTTGCTTCTTTCCAGGGTACTGGGAAGCATGAGGTATGAGTACACAGACGGAAAAAATGTGCCAATAGAGCAGCGAGCACCAAGGAGCAATTCTTAAGTACTATTGGAGGAATTTCATCTGGACCAGGAGCCTTATCTACTGAGAGATTCTGCAAAATAGTTTTGACATGTCTGGTGTGGATCTTAAGTGATTGAATTTCAGGCGAATTAAAATTAAGTACAGGGACATCTTGATTTATTTCATCTAAGGTTGAGTTGGTGGAGAAAATATCCGCAAAAAGGTTAGCTTTACCTCATGGGTCACTTACAAGATTGCCAGTCGGAGATTTTAATGGTGGAATGGATGAAGCAGTAGTGAAGTGGGATTTGAATGAGTTAAGAGTAGACCAAAATATTTTGTTATCATTTGGATTATTTAGAAGTTTATTTGCCTGCTTGTGGAGAAAGTTTGATTTAGTTAGGTTTAATACAGTTTTGGCATGATTTCTGATGTTTCTAAAGTAATGAAAGGCTTCATGTGTTTTTTATCTTGTGTATGCATTGTAGGCTATTGCTTTTTGTTCAGTTACTCTAGCACAATTATGGTCAAACCATTTAGGTGAATTAGATCTTTTACTGTACTTTTGATGAGGAATAAAAGTTTCCATTCCAATTTTTAAAAAATCTTGTATGTGGCTCAAAGTGGAGTGTGCATCATTAGAAAAGAAAGAGGTCCATGGAATATCAATAAAGAAACCTTGAAGACCCTCCCAGTCTGCCCTATCGTAATGCCATTTTGTCACCAAAACAGGTTCAGAGTGGGAAGGTGTGGTAGGTGATAGACAGGTGGCCTGTATCAGACAGTGATCAGAAGATCCAAGCGGGGACCTCACTGTAACATCATAATTTTCTGAATTGGTTGTTAAAAATAAGTCCAGTAGGTGGGAATTATGATTAGGATTATCTGGTACACGGGTGGGTTGGTTGACTAGTTGAGTGAGATTAAATGAGTCTGCAAATAGCTCACATTCAAGACCAGCATCATCAGTCCTGGCTGAATGAGTGAGCCATTCAACATTATGGACATTAAAATCACCCAACACAGTGATTTCAGAAGAAGCAATTAAGTTGAGGACACTGAGTTGTGAGGACAGAGAATCAAAAAGACTTTGCTCTCTCTCTCTCTCTCTATATATATATATATATATATATATATATATATATAATATTTATATATATATATATATATATATATATATATATATACAGGTGGATGGGACTCATTAGCCTTGGTCGGCAACCTATCTAGGGGAGACAACCTTATAAAAATCCGAGTGGATGGGACTTGCCAGACTTGGTAGGCAACCTGTCTAGGGGAGTAAACCTGATACAAATCCGTACTGCTTATCTAAGTGTAAGGCAGGTTAGTGGATGGACTAGCCGAACACCACTGTCGAAAAATAGTGCTAACAAGATACATAGAGGGCCTCAGAGTCGGACAGATCCTAAATTGAGTGGTCAATCCTGTAAGTCCTTCAGTAAATTGGCTCGGGTTGTCCCTCTTACAGGGAATATGTCCGTTTGGGGGCGTTCTATGTATGGCCACCCTCATTAAGGGGAGTAAGGCGTCCGGCAAAATATATATATATATATATATACTCTACAGTATATATATATATATATATTTATATATATGTATATATACTGTGTATGTATGTATATATATATATATATATATATATATATATATATATATATATATATTGTTACGGCTGGATCGGCAATACATATTCGGGATTCTTGATCGTAGGACAGAAATGGCTTATGTGACAACGACACGCTCGATTCCAGTCCCAAATACTATATGCTCCAGACAACAAAAGCACCAACGCCCTACAGAGTTATCGTCTATGGTAACGAGGTACCTTAACTCGGCGAAAGTGTACAACAGGGGTAGGCTATGAGGCTAAACTCCCTCAGACATTTATAGGTTACGTTATTACTAAAGAAATGCAATACTCAAGAAACTACGTTAATATTAAGCCTCTAATAATGTAGAATAGAAGCAGGCTAAAGGTATGACAGTGAAATGCTAAATGACAAATGTACACGCCTACTTGAAAGCGCGTGCACTAGAATAACTGTCCCCTACTAACATGCACTAGCATGTAGCATACAAGATGTTCATGATCCAGTAGATACCTAATAATACACATGGAAGGAACATAAATAGTAGTCACTTATTATAAGAATGAATCTATACTTGGAATAACTAAAAGGTTGCAGGCAACAGTACTGCGCCGGTAGCCTACTACCGCATAGGCTACTTCGCTTCTCTCACTCTGTCTCCCCTCTGAGTCCGTATGCGCCCTACGCAATAGAACTCCGGACACAGCAGCAAAACGACAGTGCAGTTAATTGATACATGAAAGTATTAATAGTGTTGTCTTGTGTGTGAGTAATGTGTATTGTAAAGTGTTACATACATAAACTTAAAGAGAGCTGCAATGCATAGTAAAATAAAGATATCACCCACTCATCATCCCCATGTGTTCTAGCTAGCAGGCCAAGTCACAGGAACAACGAGTCCCAGCACCGAAAGCGAGAACCCAGGAAAAGACTGCAGAGAACACAAGGACAGATAAATTACGTTACTCTACTATACCGGCACTACGAGCGAGCTGTAGTCTCTGGTACTGCACTCGCTCCTGGCTCGGTAGGCAAATCAAGGCTAAGTCCTCGCCCCTCTACAGACAACTCCTGGGCATGGTCGGGCTCTTACACCTGGCACTAGTCTAGTCACAAATTGGATGATGAGCTGGGCATATAACTCGTGAACATGTAGAACGTTCACCAACTATCCTCATCAAGAAGATCGCTGTTCACATTAACCCCTTAAATCTAATACATGTAAATATATGCTTGTCCTAAGAGTAATACGAGAGGTGAGTGCTGAAACTCCTTTAGGACCTCAAGGGAAGGGTATGCATTTAAATAGAGAGAAGAATGAAATGAGAGTAATGTCGTCAGAGAGAAAGAGTGCAACCGTGAGAAATTGGGAGAGAGGGCAAGGGATGTTAGAATCTCAAAGGTTCTAGGCAACCTGATCATGGAACACACAGCGAGCCTCCAGGCAATGTGCTGTACGACAACATGGGCAGCCCAGGCAGCATAGGCAGGCGGCAATGGACTACCAACCCTGTCGCGCCCAGCTATAAGCGCAAGGCTGCCAACCAGTCCATACGTCTGGCAACCACCCCCCCGGCAGCGTGGCGCATTGCTACCCTCTCGCTCTGAAGTCCAACTCACTCTCTCTCTCTGAATTCCTATTGTCTTATCTATCAACTTCTCTATTGATACTACATATTAAATGGAAGGTCTCGACATGGCTTAAAACAAAACCCACCACTGGTTAGCACATGACGAGACCTTTGCAGAGATACAAAGAACATAGTTATACGTTGTCACACTCAATATAAGCAGCCAGCACGGTACAGCGGTAAAGCGGTACCGCACCGTGGTGGTACAGTGGAGTACCAAGGAGTACAATCAGGTTAAGTTGCCACGCACTGGGTGCGTCACAGCCCCCCCAAGATTTTAGATAATCGACCTTAGAAGCATTATCAAAATCTGACAGGCAACCAACCGACCTGCTACCCTTAGCTGCCACTAATTGCAAAAGGTGCACAACAACTGAAGTGTGAATTATACATAAAACACAATATCGCATGCATCATGCTACAACAATAAAGACTTACAAAACTAAAAAAAAAAAAATCTCGTTTATTTTATTGTTTTATAATCTTTTTGGACGGCGTTATGATAGCCTAATTTTACTCCTGCTCAACCCACACACCGTGCACGACTATCCTGGATCATCAACCCTTGATAGACAATCTGCTATCACGTTCTCACTCCCGGCAATATGCTGAATGTTGAGATTATACTCTTGGAGCATTAGGGACCACCTGGTCAACCGCATATTCCGATTGTGAAACTGATTTAGGAATTTCAAGGGATGATGGTCCGTATAAATCGTCACTACCGGGCCGTAGGCTGGAACATAAACTTCGAAATGTTTGAGCGACAAAACGATAGCAAGAAGCTCCTTCTCTATAGTCGAGTAATTCCTTTGTGCCGAATTAAACTTGCGAGAAAAGAAGCTCACTGGGTGTTCCAAGCCCTCGGAATCAGTCTGCAGTAACACTGCCCCGGCACCCACACCGCTGGCATCAGTCGCCAGCTGAAAACTCCTGGAGAAGTCTGGGGCTCTCAAAATCGGATGTGTACACAGCAGGTGCTTGACTAGGTCGAAAGCCCTCTGACACTCCGCAGCCCAACAGAACTTCACTGACTTCGACAGTAGATCAGTTAACGGTGCTAAGACAGTAGAGTATCCCCGGATGAAGCGCCTATAATAGCCTATCATACCTAGGAACCGCATGACCTGGTGCTTAGTGGTGGGCCTGGGAAACATATTGATAGCCTGTATCTTGCTCAGGGGGGGGCACACCCGGCCTAACCCGACCACAAAGCCAAGATACTGCACAGTAGCCTTTACAAACTCGCACTTCCTCAGGTTCACCACCAGCCCAGCATCGTGCAACTTCCCAAACAGGGTCTCTAAGTGCCTTAGGTGATTTTCAAAATTGTCATCATACACTATCACGTCATCAAGGTAGACCGTGCAGTTAGGGATTTCGTCACAAATATCGTTCATCAGGTTCTGAAACGTGGCAGGTGCGTTCTTAAGCCCATAAGGCATTACGTTACATTGGTAGGTCTTGCCATCTACCACAAAACCACAAACTTGCTTAGCTCGGTCCGACAGGGGTACTTGCCAGTAGCCTTTTACAAGATCAATTTTAGTAAGGTACTTTGCATTCCCTATCTTGTCCACGCTGTCGTCAACTCGAGGCAAAGGGTAAGGGTTGGTAGTGGTCAAGCCATTTAGCCTACGAAAATCTATGCAGAACCGCACCTTGCCGTCAGGTTTTGGCTGCAACGTGACGGGTGATGTCCACTTCACATAACCTTCAGTGATCATCCCTCTCTCAACCATGTACTTTAACTCCTGCCGTAAAGCTGGCAACTTTTTACCGGGGGCACACGGTAGGGCACTGACTTGAAGGGCACATTATCACCGACGTCCACGTCGTGCGTTACCTGAGTAGTGAGACCTGGGTGTTCGGCGAAAACAGAGGGGTATGACCTGAACAGGCCTAGGACAGCAGCACCCTGGTGCTCAGGCAGGTGACTTACAGCTTGCCTAGCCTCTTGTTCAGTATTCCCCGCCCACTGTTCCGCGGAAATGACACAGTCCCAGCTATCCTCCTCAGCAGCATGACTGTCCCCACCTCCTTCTCCACCCTGGCCGCTGCAGGCCAGCACAGGGACAGTGAGAGGCTCTGAGGGGCGTCTCACATACTCTTTCATGAGGTTAACATGACATAACTGATGTTTTTTTCTACGGTCAGGTGTTGCAACGAGATAATCAAGGTCGGACAGTTTCTTAGCCACCACATACGGCCCAATAAACTTGGCAGAAAGGGGGTGTCCAGGCAAAGGTAAAAGCAACATTACCTCCTGACCCACCGAAAACTCCCGAAGCTTCACCTTGGCGTCATACTGGTGCTTCATGACCGCCTGTGCATTAACCAAGTTATTACCTGCCGCTGCCATGCAACCTATAAGTCTCTCCCGGCTCTCAAGGATATATTTAAGTACAGACCCCGGCTTCTTTTCGCCCTCCCAGATCTCTTTCACCATACTTAAAGGTCCTCTCACATTATGGCCAAAGACTAGTTGATTTGGACTGAACCCCAGGCTCTCTCCTGGGACTTCACGTGCAGCGAACAGAACATACGGCAGACCCAAATCCCAATCAGTGTCATGTTCTGCACAGTAACAGCGTAGCATACTCTTCAGGGTCGAGTGCCACCGCTCCAAGACTCCCTGACTCTCGGGATGGTAGGCTGACGACACTACAGAACATATACCGTGCAACTGAAGGGTTTGCTTGAACAATTTGGATGTAAAATTGCTCCCCTGGTCTGACTGCACCTCACGTGGAAATCCATAACGGGAACAGAACAATAATAAGTTTTTAACAACTGCCTTTGCCGAGCCGTTTCTCATGGGGTATGCGTCCGGGTATCTCGTAGCCACATCCATGATTGTCAACAGGAATTTATTGCCACTACTAGTAGGCGGGAAAGGGCCAACCAAATCTACTACAACTTTGCTGAACGGAGGCCCGGTGACAGGTATGGGAAACAAAGGTGCCTTCGGGATTGTCTGGTTAGGCTTCCCCGTTGTCTGGCAGGTCGCACACCCAGCCACCCATGCACAGACATCAGCCTTGACCCCAGGCCACCAGAAAAACCTGCCCAATGCCGCCAATGTTTTTGTTACCCCCAAATGACCCGCCACCGGCACATCATGCGCCAGACACAATAAGGACTCTCTATACTTATTTGGAACAACCACCTGGTCTACTACCCTCGCACCGCCCTCCCACTTCGATTTGGGGTCTAGAAATCTGCGGTACAATATCCTGTTGAGCCTAAAGAAATCTCCCGGCTTCGCATCCCCATCTTCCTCCAACTCTATGGCACCATTGCTATAACGAGCTAGGCTAGCATCTTGCAGCTGCTGCTCACTAATGTCCCTGGGCGTCAATGCATCAAGATGGTTTTGTAATAAGACATTACCCCGGCTAGTAGGCTCTACTGCCTTAGTGGCTCTCGCTACAGCTCTTGCCTCACGCGAAGTCTTACCCAACTCTGCCTTGTTACACACCATATCTGGGCCAGAGTCAACTCCCGTGTTTATTATAGGTCCAAGTACCGAATCACCGAGAAGTGCAGCAGAATCAATGTCCCTTTTCCTGCCCTTAGCAACCTTCTCCTGATCCTTCCTCCACTGTCCCCGAGGTTGAGTGCTAGGCTGTGCAGGAGCCGCAGAGCGAGATCGGGTTACCACACAGGCCATCTCATCCTGTTGGCACCTCCCAACCCATTCCCGATTCTCACCATCCACGTCGGCCGCCCTCTCGGCAACGACTAAGGGTGGAGTCCCGGAAGTGGGCACCGCAAAGTCGTTGCCGAGAAGAAGGTCGACGCCCTCAACTGGCAAACACTCAACGATCCCTACATCCAGCTCCCTGCACACCTCTCCCACTCTCAACTCCAACCTCACAAGTGGGTATGACCTCGTAGCATTTATACCCTGCACCACAACAACTCTGGCCGCATTTATCGGTTTCCCTGTGAAGTTCCTCAACAAAGTTTGCGAAGCCCCCGTATCCCTCAGCAAGTCAACCCTCCGTAGTTCACTCCCCCAGCTCACAAACCCGTGTCCCCGATGGCTACAGAAAGTGTCCCGGACAGGTGTCGAGCCTTCCGTACGCTTCTTTACCGCGTGTGCCTCAGCTGCTGACAACCTACCCCGGGCAGTTGCTGCAGCCTTCAGAGACACACCGATACTGTGAACCAATGACACCGGCTTAGCGGGAGTGTTACTAGGGCACTCACGTGAATAATGGCCTAGCTTCTGACATTTGTAACATTTCACATCCCCAATGGACTTCTTCCCTTGTGCGGGCGAAGAAGGGGCCTGACCTTTAGTAAACGGGAGAGGCTTGTGTTTGTAGGTGTTATTAGGTGCAATGCATTTAGTGTGGTTATGTGTGTCATAGGATTTGTTATTATCGAAAACTCTGGTGGGTGGGGTATAGCGCCCCTTCTGCCCTGACTCAGCCCTCTGAGCGGCACCGCAACCACGAATCAATGATAATCTGAAGTCTGCCATCTTGGCAGCCTCCTCTACTGTCTTGGGACATTTTTCCTTAATGTTCAGCGTTAGATCGGTTCCAGTACATTTGTAAAACTGTTCCAGATAGAAAAGTTGCTTAATTTCCTCAGCCGACTCTGCGTGCTCGGACCGAAACCAGTTATTACATGCATCTGTTAAGTCCCGTGCGTGCTCCATAAAACTGACGTCGCTCTTCTTATTCACGCCACGGAACTTCAATCTATAAGTTTCGGGTTGCAGTTCGTAGGCCCGGAGCACAGCCTCCTTCACCAGTCCATACACTACACTCTCGTCCAGTGACAGTGCATCGTAGGCTTTCAACCCCTTACCCACTAGACGTGATGAAACTAATGCTGCCCATTTAACCTCCGGCCAGTCATACTCACGACACTTCTTTTCGAAACGAGCAAAAAACTCAGTCACTGCTGTCTCATCAAATGCGGGTACTAACTTAATTAAATGCGAAAGTGAGTCTGTAACCCGGTGCCCACCACCGAGATGACGCCCCGTGGTCTCTACTCTAGACTTCTCGACATCCATTTCAGCCTGGTACCTGGTTGCATCCTGATTGGCTTGGATTCTAGCAACCTCTATGCGTTCTATACTAGCCTGTTGTATCTGAGTCTCCTGCAGCTTAAACTTAGCTAGTTCTAGCTGAAATAACATCTCAGGAGACAGGCCTGGGGGGGGAGAGCACAAAATGGGGGATCCACACCGAGACGTGTTTACGGGTAAGCCAGCTTGCCCTTGAGAACCCTCCTGCTGCATCGTGCTAAGACTCGCTGGCTGAGGGCCCAGCTCAGGGGTAGAGTGGAATGGAGGCTTGGAGGGAACCCCCCAAGACCCGACTCCACCCACCGCCCCATCGCCATCACCCAACAAACATGCCACCAAATTCTTCTTGGGCCAACTGTCAGGACAGTCCCGCCCCAAAACCGTGGCTAAACAGCGAAGACCGTAACAATCAATAGCCTGCAGGCGCTGTTCGGTCAAAGGTGTCTGCAAAAATGCCCGGGCATCCCTCTCTCCACTTATAACACTCCCCTCCCTAAACATCTGTTGTACTTGCTGGTTACTAGGCTGTACCGTGTTATCCTCCCCCATAAATGATGAGTCATTAGACATAGTGCTGGTTATACAATTGCTGTTCATAAAAAAAAAAGAAGTGCTTATTACTAATTGCAGTCTCGACTCACAACATGTTAAAGATGCTTGAATGACTCTACTCTAGACACCCCCAACGAAACAATCTGCAAGTCCACCAATACAATAATGACACAATAAAAATTCCTCCAATATGCAAGAAAATTCTAGCCAGCTCTACTAGGTAGCATAGAATAGTTCTCCAAAAAAACATGTGATAGGATACTACTGAATCTTGTGCAAGGTCGCCATTTTGTTACGGCTGGATCGGCAATACATATTCGGGATTCTTGATCGTAGGACAGAAATGGCTTATGTGACAACGACACGCTCGATTCCAGTCCCAAATACTATATGCTCCAGACAACAAAGCACCAACGCCCTACAGAGTTATCGTCTATGGTAACGAGGTACCTTAACTCGGCGAAAGTGTACAACAGGGGTAGGCTATGAGGCTAAACTCCCTCAGACATTTATAGGTTACGTTATTACTAAAGAAATGCAATACTCAAGAAACTACGTTAATATTAAGCCTCTAATAATGTAGAATAGAAGCAGGCTAAAGGTATGACAGTGAAATGCTAAATGACAAATGTACACGCCTACTTGAAAGCGCGTGCACTAGAATAACTGTCCCCTACTAACATGCACTAGCATGTAGCATACAAGATGTTCATGATCCAGTAGATACCTAATAATACACATGGAAGGAACATAAATAGTAGTCACTTATTATAAGAATGAATCTATACTTGGAATAACTAAAAGGTTGCAGGCAACAGTACTGCGCCGGTAGCCTACTACCGCATAGGCTACTTCGCTTCTCTCACTCTGTCTCCCCTCTGAGTCCGTATGCGCCCTACGCAATAGAACTCCGGACACAGCAGCAAAACGACAGTGCAGTTAATTGATACATGAAAGTATTAATAGTGTTGTCTTGTGTGCGAGTAATGTGTATTGTAAAGTGTTACATACATAAACTTAAAGAGAGCTGCAATGCATAGTAAAATAAAGATATCACCCACTCATCATCCCCATGTGTTCTAGCTAGCAGGCCAAGTCACAGGAACAACGAGTCCCAGCACCGAAAGCGAGAACCCAGGAAAAGACTGCAGAGAACACAAGGACAGATAAATTACGTTACTCTACTATACCGGCACTACGAACGAGCTGTAGTCTCTGGTACTGCACTCGCTCCTGGCTCGGTAGGCAAATCAAGGCTAAGTCCTCGCCCCTCTACAGACAACTCCTGGGCATGGTCGGGCTCTTACACCTGGCACTAGTCTAGTCACAAATTGGATGATGAGCTGGGCATATAACTCGTGAACATGTAGAACGTTCACCAACTATCCTCATCAAGAAGATCGCTGTTCACATTAACCCCTTAAATCTAATACATGTAAATATATGCTTGTCCTAAGAGTAATACGAGAGGTGAGTGCTGAAACTCCTTTAGGACCTCAAGGGAAGGGTATGCATTTAAATAGAGAGAAGAATGAAATGAGAGTAATGTCGTCAGAGAGAAAGAGTGCAACCGTGAGAAATTGGGAGAGAGGGCAAGGGATGTTAGAATCTCAAAGGTTCTAGGCAACCTGATCATGGAACACACAGCGAGCCTCCAGGCAATGTGCTGTACAACAACATGGGCAGCCCAGGCAGCATAGGCAGGCGGCAATGGACTACCAACCCTGTCACGCCCAGCTATAAGCGCAAGGCTGCCAACCAGTCCATACGTCTGGCAACCACCCCCCCCCCCCCCCCCCCGGCAGCGTGGCGCATTGCTACCCTCTCGCTCTGAAGTCCAACTCACTCTCTCTCTCTGAATTCCTATTGTCTTATCTATCAACTTCTCTATTGATACTACATATTAAATGGAAGGTCTCGACATGGCTTAAAACAAAACCCACCACTGGTTAGCACATGACGAGACCTTTGCAGAGATACAAAGAACATAGTTATACGTTGTCACACTCAATATAAGCAGCCAGCACGGTACAGCGGTAAAGCGGTACCGCATCGTGGCGGTACAGTGGAGTACCAAGGAGTACAATCAGGTTAAGTTGCCACGCACTGGGTGCGTCACAATATATATATATAATTATATATAATGGAGAAGTGTAATTGCATTATACTGGTAATGTGGCTGCCTTAAAGTACACTAGTTGTAAAACCAGCTATTTGTCCAATGTTTGTTTTATTTTATTTTTCGATTACCCTACTCTAACCCTAAACGCCTGTAAACGAATGCATGGCGTGTACGTATTGTTTGTAGACCAATATTGTTTGCTCTCTCTCTCTCTCTCTCTCTCTCTCTCTCTCTCTCTCTCTCTCTCTCTCTCTCTCTCTCTCCTGCCAGTATAATAGCTCTGTTCGTTATCGCCTATTGGTTCACTTCCCGTTTTGCCTCTCAATCAGTAGACTTCGCCGCGAGTAGACGACCTGATTATTGTATTAAATTTATATTTTCTTGAGTATATAGGAATATAAAGGAAGTGGATTCAGCCATCGTTCTCTGTCATACAGTTTTGCAGTGTTAGGACCAACAAATGTCATACCATTAATCATTGATTTAGTAAGGGTCTCTAGTAACGCAGCCTTAGAATAGTTTTACTAATCATAAGAAGATAATGAGAAATGTTGGAAGGAACGGTAGGTTTTTCTTTGTGTATGAAGGAGACAAAACGCAAATATGCCTGTAACGAGTGTTCCCTCAAAGTTGAAAGAGTCAAAATCAATGTACGCTCGAGCTTGTAGCAGTTTAAATCATACGAACAGTGTACAACAACCACTACCCAAGCTAGCTCAAACCCTAAACAAACAGTGTACAACAACCACTACCCAAGCTAGCTCAGACCCTAACAAAACAGTGTACAACAACCACTACCCAAGCTAGCTCAGACCCTAACAAAACAGTGTACAACAACCACTACCCAAGCTAGCTCAGACCCTAACAAAACAGTGTACAACAACCACTACCCAAGCTAGCTCAGACCCTAACAAAACAGTGTACAACAACCACTACCCAAGCTAGCTCAAACCCTAAACAAACAGTGTACAACAACCACTACCCAAGCTAGCTCAGACCCTAACAAAACAGTGTACAACAACCACTACCCAAGCTAGCTCAGACCCTAACAAAAGAGTGTACAACAACCACTACCCAAGCTAGCTCAAACCCTAAACAAACAGTGTACAACAACCACTACCCAAGCTAGCTCAGACCCTAACAAAACAGTGTACAACAACCACTACCCAAGCTAGCTCAGACCCTAACAAAACAGTGTACAACAACCACTACCCAAGCTAGCTCAAACCCTAAACAAACAGTGTACAACAACCACTACCCAAGCTAGCTGGGACCCTAACAAAACAGTGTACAACAACCACTACCCAAGCTAGCTCAAACCCTAAACAAACAGTGTACAACAACCACTACCCAAGCTAGCTCAGACCCTAACAAAACAGTGTACAACGACCACTACCCAAGCTAGCTCAGACCCTAACAAAACAGTGTACAACAACCACTACCCAAGCTAGCTCAGACCCTAACAAAACAGTGTACAACAACCACTACCAAAGCTAGCTCAGACCCTAACAAAACAGTGTACAACAACCACTACCCAAGCTAGCTCAGACCCTAACAAAACAGTGTACAACAACCACTACCCAAGCTAGCTCAAACCCTAAACAGTGTACAATAACCACTACCCAAGCTAGCTCAGACCCTAACAAAACAGTGTACAACAACCACTACCCAAGCTAGCTCAGACCCTAACAAAACAGTGTACAACAACCACTACCCAAGCTAGCTCAGACCCTAACAAAACAGTGTACAACAACCACTACCCAAGCTAGCTCAAACCCTAAACAAACAGTGTACAACAACCACTACCCAAGCTAGCTCAGACCCTAACAAAACAGTGTACAACAACCACTACCCAAGCTAGCTCAGACCCTAACAAAACAGTGTACAACAACCACTACCCAAGCTAGCTCAAACCCTAAACAAACAGTGTACAACAACCACTACCCAAGCTAGCTGGGACCCTAACAAAACAGTGTACAACAACCACTACCCAAGCTAGCTGAGACCCTAACAAAACAGTGTTCAACAACCACTACCCAAGCTAGCTCAGACCCTAACAAAACAGTGTACAACAACCACTACCCAAGCTAGCTCAGACCCTAACAAAACAGTGTACAACAACCACTACCCAAGCTAGCTAAGACCCTAACAAAACAGTGTATAACAACCACTACCCAAGCTAGCTCAGACCCTAACAAAACAGTGTACAACAACCACTACCCAAGCTAGCTGAGACCCTAACAAAACAGTGTACAACAACCACTACCCAAGCTAGCTAAGACCCTAACAAAACAGTGTATAACAACCACTACCCAAGCTAGCTCAGACCCTAACAAAACAGTGTACAACAACCAATACCCAAGCTAGCTGAGACCCTAACAAACAGTGTACAACAACCACTATCCAAGCTAGCTGAGACCCTAACAAAACAGTGTACAACAACCACTACCCAAGCTAGCTGAGACCCTAACAAAACAGTGTACAACAATCACTACCCAAGCTAGCTCAGACCCTAACAAAACAGTGTACAACAACCACTACCCAAGCTAGCTGAAACCCTAACAAAACGGTGTACAACAACCACTACCTAAGCTAGCTGGGACCCTAACAAAACAGTGTACAACAACCACTACCCAAGCTAGCTGGGACCCTAACAAAACAGTGTACAACAACCACTACCCAAGCTAGCTAAGACCCTAACAAAACTGTGTACAACAATCACTACCAAGCTAGCTCAGACCCTAACAAAACAATGTACAACAACCACTACCCAAGCTAGCTGAGACCCTAACAAAACAGTGTACAACAACCACTACCCAAGCTAGCTCAGACCCTAACAAAACAGTGTATAACAACCACTACCCAAGCTAGCTGAGACCCTAACAAAACAGTTTACAACAACCACTACCCAAGCTAGCTAAGACCCTAACAAAACAGTGTATAACAACCACTACCCAAACTAGCTCAGACCCTAACAAAACAGTGTACAACAACCACTACCCAAGCTAGCTGGGACCCTAACAAAACAGTGTACAACAACCACTACCCAAGCTAGCTAAGACCCTAACAAAACAGTGTACAACAATCACTACCAAGCTAGCTCAGACCCTAACAAAACAGTGTACAACAACCACTACCCAAGCTAGCTGAGACCCTAACAAAACAGTGTACAGCAACCACTACCCAAGCTAGCTAAGACCCTAACAAAACAGCGTTCAACAACAACTACCCAAGCTAGCTGAGACCCTAACAAAACCGTGTACAACAACCACTACCCAAGCTAGCTGAGACCCTAACAAAACAGTGTACTGCAACCACTACCCAAGCTAGCTGAAACCCTAACAAAACAGTGTACAACAACCACTACCCAAGCTAGCTGAGACCCTAACAAAACAGTGTACAACAACCACTACCCAAGCTAGCTGAGACCCTAACAAAACAGTGTACAACAACCACTACCCAAGCTAGCTGAGACCCTAACAAAACAGTGTACAACAACCACTACCCAAGCTAGCTGAGACCCTAACAAAACAGTGTACTGCAACCACTACCCAAGCTAGCTGAGACCCTAACAAAACAGTGTACAACAACCATTACCCAAGCTAGCTGAGGCCCTATCAAAACAGTGTACAACAACCACTACCCAAGCTAGCTGAGACCCTAACAAAACAGTGTACAACAACCACTACCCAAGCTAGCTCACACCCTAACAAAACAGTGTACAACAACCACTACCCAAGCTAGCTGGGACCCTAACAAAACAGTGTACAACAACCACTACCCAAACTAGCTCAGACCCTAACAAAACAGTGTACAACAACCACTACCCAAGCTAGCTGGGACCCTAACAAAACAGTGTACAACAACCACTACCCAAGCTAGCTGAGACCCTAACAAAACAGTGTACAACAACCACTACCCTAGCTAGCTGGGACCGTAACAAAACAATGTACAACAACCACTACCCAAGCTAGCTGAGACCCTAACAAAACAGTGCACAACAACCACTACCCAAGCTAGCTGAGACCCTAACAAAACAGTGTACAACAACCACTACCCAAGCTAGCTCAGACCCTAACAAAACAATGTACAACAACCACTACTCAAGCTAGCTGATACCCTAACAAAACAGTGTACAGCAACCACTACCCTGGCTAGCTGAGACCCTAACAAAACAGTGTACAACAACCACTATAAACGTTTGTTCGGATTTTAACAACACGTTGGACCAATAGCGCAATATACCAAAATGATAACCTGAAAACAGGCAAGGTTTTCCAGGGTTAAGTTCCGTGGGGTCAACAGGTTATGCTAAAGTTGGAAAGAAGGCGAAGTTTAGCCTAATGGATTACGGTTATCAGCGGTATTTTCAAATCATGCCTTACTGTTTAGGTTTAAGATAAATATGCCGTTTGAACATTGCAGTTTATTCACATAACACATACTGTATATGCATTTATAGGTGGAAAATGAAAGTAGGAGTAGGGATGGAGGGCAGGGTTGTGAGTGGGAAGTAAAGGTGGGGAGGGAAGGGGAAGTGGGGGTGGTAATATATGGCGTGGAGGAATGGTTGGGGTGGGGAGAGACGGGATGATTGGGAAGATGAGGTGTGGAGGGAAGGGAAGGGGGGGGGGGGTAGACGGGGAAAGGAGGGAAGGTTGGAGGGTAGAAAGGAGAAGGGGAGATACAAATTATGGAGCTGTTGAAAAAACATACAAGGAAAGAAGGACCGTGGGGAGGGGACAAGGAAGGTTGGGTGAGAAGTAGGAAGGTGGGGATGGAAGAAGAGAGGTGAGGATGGAAGAAGAGAGGTGAGGATGGAAGAAGAGAGGTGAGGACGGAAGAAGAGAGGTGAGGATGGAAGAAGAGAGGTGATGATGGAAGAAGAGAGGTGAGGACGGAACGAAAGAGGTGAGGAATGGGAATGAACGAAGGTGGGGAGAAATAAAGCACGAACATTGGCGAAGATGGATAAGGAGGAGGGAGTTAGGGAGTGGAGGAGACAGTGTTGTACAAGATAGGGTCCAGGGGGGAGAGAGGAGGTAAACAAGGCTCGGGAGTGGGGAGGGTTAAGGGTGGGTGATGACTGACGGCCAAAGACGAAGAAAGAGAAACAAGGAGGAAAGTGACAACAAATATACTTGAAAGATACACATTTTTACGAGGCTATTTATGAAGAAAAAGAAAGGTGTACAGCAAACAAGGGAATATTTTCGGAAGTGGACAGTGACGACCATGGCGGGTGGGTTTGTATACGTTCGCCTTGCCAACTATCACATATTAACCTAACCTGATGGCTTCCGCTCCCAGAAACCCCGTTTTCCGTACATCAGTAGGGCTTCCTAAAAATATAAATCAGTTTCAAAAGTAAAATTACGAAATAATAGTGGAAGTACTCAGTGAGGAGGGGTGGAGAAGGGGACGGTGGGGGGGAGGGGGGTGGGGGGAATCTCCCTTATTCAGAGTGTCCGCTGATAAAGACCTATCACACATTAAAGTGCGTATACATTAAATAGTTTCGACCATACAAATCTTAACAAACAAATCGTAACTGTCCCTAGGAAATTAAACCAAAGCAAGAAGGGGCATGGGACAGGGGTGGAGAGAGGGAGGGAGCTGAGTTACCAGTGATGAAGGGTGAAACAGGATGGAAGATTAACATAATAAAAGTAACAGAATAGTAAACTCACAATAACTCATGTCCTCGCCTTCTGTCCCCTCCTTCCACGGTATTTCCTCACGAGCATGACCACCGCTTTAATCACTACGAAACACGAACAGCCACACAACATAACGAAGGTACCGCCACTACGACCGGTCACTAGCTCACACAACTTGGAAGTGTGGCAGTGTTGCCACCACACCAGCAGTTGGATTACCTCACATTTTCTGTTCCTTTATTTATAGAAGAAAATGTAATACTAAGGGTAACACACATTGTTTGTGTCCATTCCCTTCATGCATATATTGTGTTTAGGATATGCGTAATGAAAACAAAGCATAGCAGGTGAGTTTATTCATCCAATGTTAGCATAATCTTCTTCAGTGAGGTTGAATGCATTAATAGTATATCTAACATTTAAATAATGGCTAAAACTGTATATTTGTTAAGGCATAGCCTACAGTAGATCTGGACTTGGTACGAAAATGGAACTTTGCAGTAAGGAACCCAAAAGCGGAGAACGAACCCCCAAGTTCGAACCTCGGAATCGAGAAAATATCAAATTTTCGCGGTTTCGAGGTTCGAACTTGGGGGTTCATTTTCCGATTTTGGGTCCCTTACTGCAAAGTTCCATTAGTCTATGGTTAAGGTTAAGCGTTTGTGTATTTAATGAAATCATCATATAACCGTCAATATACTTGTTGGCTATGTTTTTATTGGTCGTTTTATTTATATATTTATTTGTAATATATATATATATATATATATGTATATAATTAATTGTGTTTTGCCAGACGCCGTAATTCCCGACAAGGGGTGGCATTAAACATTAGGCGTTTGTCACGAATCGCTAGGTCAAGTTGCCCGGGCTTGACATCTACCAATAACATTTTGACAGTGCGGGTTCAATCCGCCAACCTGTTGATCAGCAGCCGACGCTCTACTGTCTATGCCACAGAATATATATACAGAACGAAACTGCACAAACAACGTGGTCAATTTATTAGCATATTGCCTTGCCAATTCTAAATAACTTATGCTAAAAGAGAATTCCAGATAAGGGTAATATGCCGACAAATTAATTTCAAATATTCCAACATCATTTTCCTCCAACATCGCTCAGCCAACAATAATTCAGCTCATCCAAACATTACGTGAGGTAAAATACGAACATCAAAGGAATTTGTGTGCTCATCCGCTGTGCGTATTCTGTTGATTACATATACAGTTTTATAGCGGGTTTGGGATCAATTTCACAAGCTCATGTTTGTTCGTGTTAATAGATTGCCGTTGAGATTATTTTGGCCGCATATCACATTTATAGTAAGGCAGCATATAATGTGGATATGAGGTGAAGCATAACATAATGTTGGGGAGGGTGTTTATATTATATGAACATATACACTCTCAGCATCTGAGACTAGATTAATATACAGCATTATTAAAGAATGGTAATATAAGTGAGGGCAATCGGTACTAAATAGGACAAGAATTGCTCACAAGGTGATACAAGCATAAAACTTTCCACAATAGTTCACAAAGACCTATTTTACAATTTCAGGGCAGGAGCCACCGAGATTTCAGTGTTGCATAGCAACGGTTGCTAGGCAAATCATTTTCCTTAGCAACCGGCAGCAACAATGCAGTTTCTGGAAAACTGTGAGGTGCTATGGTTTTTTCTCAACTCCTTGTTCTAAAAAACATGTAGCATTGCATTTGGAGATCATATACAAGAATTATGTGGCATAAAATCCAATTTAGGGCAAGTCAGGCTATAAAAATGCCACTCCTAAAGCTTCAGACACTGTTGTCACAGTCACTTTTGCATTTGCAGTAGGCTGTGCATTTTAGATGCGCATCAACACATTTGCAGTCTGTGCATCCTCCTCGGCAAGAACACTTCAGTAGTTCTGGGCAGGTTGCACTGGCTTCGGGCAAGTTAGACCACAGAGGCCTCCACTTTTCTGGGCAAGTCCATCCCCACTCACTTGGAGAGGGCAACTGTCGTTCTGGCACCGTGGTGCAGCCCCAGTGGTGTCCACCTTGTAGTACTGCCCTCTTCATGTGTTGCTGTAGAGCAGCCTTGGTTGGAGGTAGACATGATATCTGACGTCCTTTGTGGATGAACATATTCTTTCTGACTTCATTGATGGAACGAGAAGTTGCTGTCCTGTCATAGAGTCGAATGGTGAAGTACTCCAGAGAAGCCTCAGTCGCTTCACCAATTTGTTCAGGTGCATTGTGCAGCTCATAGAATGTTGCAGTAAATTCATCATGTGCCTCCCACACTTTCCATGCAGTCTTCTTTCCCACCTGGACCAGATGGGACACGGTATCACAACCTGTATAAGCATGGAACACAGGCAGTGCCAAGGATCTTTCTGTGCCAAGTGAAGCACATATTTCATGAGCTGGGATGTACCTAAAGTCCTTTCCACAGAGGTCAGAGTATGACCTTTTCTGATGAGGAACTAAAATTTATGACTTTTCAAATTTAAATATTTGTGAAAAATAGGTAAATATATTGAACGTTTAATGCTTTTATATTCTGGTTAGGTACACCATAGGCAAGTTTTTGAAATTAGTTGGAAAAGTTGATTACGTATTTTAACCCCTTGGCGTCCAGTACAATAATATGAAGTTTGCGAATGATATACCAATAATAGCTATGTATTGGTTATATAATTATGGTACTACTGAGTCAGCTAAAGTTCTGTCAAAACACTCTGTATCACAGTATCACACATTGCATATATATCTTCAAAGCAGATTTCAATTACTTTTTTGTCACATTAATGAATGACCTACTTTTGGGGAGAGGGGTGAGCCGGGGATACAGTTGGAAATGTATTCTGTGATGTGTCACATTAATGGCCTAGGTTTTGACATCCTTTCACCTGACATTTGCAGTAAGGGCAGCATTTCATATCTAGTTGTCTGCAGACACAGCGTTTAGTAGAGCAGGAGGTACATTTACAGGGCATTGCAAAGTCATCCGGTAGCAAGACTTGAAGATGGTCCGGTTGAAGAATGCCATCTTCTTCAATGAAACCAAAGTCTCTGGGATCCAGTTGAGGATTGCTTAGGCAGTGTAGCTGTAGATATATCCCAAAGAATGCCCTGAGGACATGACCTTTGACTGATCGGCTGGTGGGAGGCAGTTCCAAAATGGTCTTTTTGCTGTGGTGGTAGAGGTAGTACCGTAATTCATCCATTGTTCTGCATGAGGTTCCTGATTTGTACACATTCACAAGGAACTCTTCCACCAAGATGAAGTTAATACAGTTCAATTCCTTTCCAAAATCAATCAGATAATGCACCGGATCTGCCTTCAGTGCAGCAGCCTTTGTACCAAATTTACTTGTGGAATCACAACCAGTGAGATGGTGCAGGGCAACTAAGATTTTGCAAGTATCTGATCCCAACTTATCGCCTAGAACATGAAGGGGTATGTATCTTGTGGTATTACCAACACCAGCACGAATCCACATCTCTCGTAGGCCAAGTGCCTTCAGAAGCGACCAGTAGTGTAGGGCAAAGATTACTACATCAGTATCATTTGATATAATAACCACTCTCTTAGTCCCATTCTCAACTGCATGACGAGCATGTGGGATAATTCTGACGTCGGCCTCTTCAATCGTTGTGTCTAGACCAGGTAATGGTGTCTCTTTTCCATTCAAAATAGCCAGGCATGGTTCAATTTCAGGTGGAAGTCCAATCGAGCTAACAACTGTATCTGTCATTGGTTTTGGCTTGGTTAAGATGCGTTGTCGAATGAGTTTCTGTAGCTTGGATTTGTTTGCAGAATTAATGGATGGGAACAAAAGAATCTAGTTTCCTTTAATGCACAGAAAACCAAGTACATTCAATTTTCTAACTGACAGAATCTCACTGACTCCCATATATTTTTTAATGATGTAAATATTCCCACTTCCCCTAGTATTGACATTCTCGGTGTAACATTAACTACTAACTTGAGCTGGACACATTATGTTAGAAGCATTGCTAAGAATGCCTCTAAAAAACTGGGACTCCTGTACAGAGTTCGAGAATTCTTCACTGACGAGCAGTTGGCCGTGATATATAAAAGTCATGTGCGTTCTCAGATGGATTACTGTTCACCTCTGTGGGGTGGAAGTGGAGTGGTTGCATTGAGGCAGTTGGACAAAATTCAAAATAAAGCTATTAGATTAATCAATAACCCTGCAATCACACAGGACCTTCCTACATTATCCATACGAAGAAACGTTGCATCCCTTGCATTATTCTACAGATATTTTCACAGCAATTGTTCCGAGGAACTTGCTTCAATTGTGCCGCCTCTCCACATCTTTCCCCGTAGAACTAGGGTAGCTGAGAGCGCCCATGAATTTACACTTTCTCCTCCACAATGCAGAACTTCTGCTTATCAGAATTAATTTATCCCCAGAGCTACTACTCTTTGGAATTCACTTCCCTCGAATTGCTTTCCACAAACTTACAATCTACAAATGTTTAAATCCAGTTGTTACAAACATTTTATGAATGGAGGATGCCTTTAGGCACATGGACCTTTTTGTTTTATCTGTGTTTTCCCTTCCTCCGTTCATTGTCTCTTTAAAAAAAAAAAAAAAAAAAAAAAAAAAAAAAAAAAAATGAGGCCCAGAATGCATCCATTGTGACTGGCAATTGTGTTCCTGTACCTATCCCATATAAATCAATTGGGCTGCAACCACACCTAGTTCTTTCGCTGTCCTTCACTGAACCCTCAATGTATGTGTCAAAGACGAAGTCGACACGTTTAGAGTTGCTGCCAAGTCCATATGATACCTCCAAGAACTTATCGCAGAGTTCACCAAAGGTGTTCATCTGGGATACCCGCATACGACGAAGGCCTGCCATTACATCAATGATAGTCACTGTATTTGCTGGCTTCCATTTAGATGGTGGTATATAGTCTGCTTTTTCAAGGTGTTTTTCTAACTCAGTGCACAGTTCACTTTTGTTTGGTTTGGTCATTAGTCCATTCTTGTCAAAGAGGTAACTGCTGTCAATCACTTTGGGGAGATTGTAGGCACCAATCGATCAGGGCTAGACCCAGGTGAGGTTATAGGCATGTGATAAAGAGTCGCTGGAACTCCTGTTTCATTTGCTTGGCCTCTCTTACTGATTTTCTTTGTGCCTCATTTACACTGAGAGCAATCCAGCTAGCTCTCACAAACACCTCCTCCTCCTATCCACTTCACTTCACTACACTAAACATGCACACCACACTTCATTCCTCCACACCAAAATTAAAAAAACACAAAACGATGAATTGTAGCCCAGCCTCGGAGTCCCCAGGGGGGGGGACCATAAATGCCCCCTCACCCGACCGACCATCCCCTGACGACCCCACACAATTACCTGGACCTCGGCCTGTTACTCTTTCTATTAATTTCTGCAACATTCGCGGACTTTCCTCTAACTTTCACTCTGTTGAGCACCATCTCTCCTCCTACAAACCTGATCTTCTCTTCCTCACCGAAACTCAGGTGTCTGTAGCAACATCCAGCAACCCCTTCTCTGTATCCTCCTACTTTCTCTATCCTAGTTTCAAAGCCAAAGGCGGATGTTGTGCATATGTGCACAACAAACTCACTTGCTCTCGTGTTCCCGATTTCGACTCCTCTGAATTCTCAACTTTATGGCTCAAACTTTCCTGTCATTCTCTTACTAAATATTTCTGTGCTGTCTATCTTTCCCCTAACTCTACCAACTTTCCCAAATTCTTTGACTATCTAAACTCTACAGTGGAACACATTCTATCCATTTCTCCTTTCTCAGAAATCTCCATCTTAGGAGATTTCAACGTTCACCACCGCCAATGGCTCTCCTCTCACACTACTGATCCACCTGGTGAACAAGCCTACGTCTTTTCTATCCTAAATGACCTAGAGCAGTTAGTTCAGCAACCCACCCGTATCCCGGATCGCATCGGAGATCGGCCCAACATTCTTGACCTGTTTCTAACTTCTAACCCTTCTTCTTATACTGTCGATCTTTTCTCTCCTTTGGGCTCCTCCGACCATAAACTTATCTCTGTCACCTGTCCTATCTCTCCAGTACAGCCACCCGATCCTCCTAGCCGGCGGCGCTTGTGGCACTTTGGAGCTGCCGACTGGGAGGCTCTTCGGCAGTACTTCTTTGATTTCCCATGGAATGATTTCTGCTTCCATGGCCGAGGGCCCTCGGAGAGTGCTGAACGCATTACCGAGGTAATCCTATCGGGCATGGAAGCATACATTCCATTCTCTTTCTCTCAGACTAATGCTAAAAAATCTTGGTTTACTCACGCCTGTTCTACTGCTGTCCGCAATAAGGAGGAAGCATTCAAACGGTACCGACGCCTTAAAACTCAAGACTCTCATTCTTCATATGTTTCTACCCGGAATCAAGCCAAATCTGTTCTTCGACTTGCCAAACACTCTTTCATCAATAATAAATGCACTGAACTTTCCAACTCTAGCTCTTCCCAAGCTTTCTGGCATCTAGCCAAAAACCTCTCCAACAATTTCTCTTCCTCGTCTTTCCCTCCCCTTTCCCACTCTGATGGCACAACCATCACTTCTTCCTCTGACAAAGCTAAACTCTTCACTCAAACTTTTGCTAGAAACTCCACCTTGGATGATTCCGGTGCTATTCCTCCCTCTCCGCCCTCCTCTCTCTTACTTATGCCTAATATCCTAATCTCTTCTAAAGATGTACTTTCTACCCTCTCTTGGCTTAACACTAATAAGGCGTACGGTCCGGACGGTGTTCCTCCTGTTGTTCTCAAAAACTGTGCTTCCGTGCTGACTCCCTGCCTAGGCAAACTCTTTCGTCTCTGTCTATCCTCTAACGTCTTCCCTTCATGCTGGAAGTTTGCTCACATTCAACCTGTCCCAAAGAAGGGTGACCGCTCTCAACCCTCCAACTATCGTCCAATTGCTCTTATCTCTTGTCTTTCTAAAGTTTTTGAAACTATTCTTGCTTCCAAATTTCTTAAGCATTTCTCTTCTCATAATCTGCTCTCAGATCGCCAGTATGGCTTCCTTAAGGGTCGCTCTACTGGTGATCTTCTTTCATATCTTACTAACTCTTGGTCATCCTCCTTTCGGGACTTCGGTGAGACTTTTTCTATTGCACTAGACATATCGAAAGCCTTCGATAGAGTCTGGAATAAATCTTTAATTTCTAAACTACCCTCCTTCGGTTTCTATCCCTCCATCTGTGCCTTTGTCTCTAATTTCCTTTCCGGCCGTTCCATAGCTGCGGTTGTGGACGGCCATTGTTCACTTCCTCACCCTATAAACTCTGGTGTTCCTCAGGGCTCTGTCCTATCTCCTATTCTCTTTCTAATTTTTATAAATTATCTCCTTAACTGTACCTTAATTCCCATCCATTCATACGCAGACAACTCAACCTTACACTACTCCATTAGTTTTTCAGAACGCCCCAGCAAGCAATCCCTCAACGACAAACGTAATGAAGCCATAGAACTCTTAAATTCTGATCTAAATACTATTTCCAATTGGGGCAGAGAAAACCTTGTTAACTTTAATGCTTCCAAAACCCAATTTCTCCATCTATCTACCCGTCAGGATCTCCCAGCGGACTATCCCTTATTCTTCAACAATACAAAAATCAACCCCTCATCTTCTCTCGATATTCTTGGTGTCTCTTTTTCTTCTGCTCTCATTTGGAAGGACCATATTACCAGTCTTGCTAAGGCAGCCTCCCAGAAGCTGGGTGTGCTCAACCGCCTTAGGGGGTTCTTTTCCCCTGCACAGCTTCTTGCTCTGTACAGGGGCATAGTGCGCCCTTGTATTGAGTATTGTTCACATGTGTGGGGAGGTTCCTCTCACACCGCTCTCCTAGACAAAGTTGAAAGGAAGGCCTTTCGTATCATTAACTCCCGTCCACTCACCAACTCTCTACAATCTCTCTCTCTCCGCCGCAATGTTGCATCTCTCTCGCTATTCTATCGCTACTATAATAATCAGTGTTCCTCAGAGCTATCCCAGTGCATACCACCTCCTTTACGTAGGGCACGTGGTACCCGTCTTGCAACTCAATCCCACCCCTACTCTGTGCAACTCTCCAACCCAAGAGTGAAACGTTACTCTCAAACTTTCTTCTACTCATCATCTGAGCTCTGGAACTCTCTCCCAGAATCAGTCTTTCCCTCTTCCTATGACTTAAATTGCTTCAAACTCCGTGTGTCCAGGCATTTGGCTCGAACGTCCCTTGATTTTGGCCCTGTCACTCTTTCAACTATGGGGGAGGCACTCGCTATAGGCAGTTGTGCCTTTTGCCTCCCTCAATCACATAGAAAAAAAAAAAAAAAAAAAAAATCAGGTCAAACCCCAGCAAATGTTTCATGTCATATCCTCGGACACACGAGCAATGTCATAGATCTTCTGAGTTTCTGCCATTTGCTTCTTGGTCTCTTTGCTTGGAGACTTATAGGTACTTTGGTCTCCCTTCATGGATTTGAATGTCTTAAGGTTCGTCCTGTGAATGGTATCAAAGATGGATCTGTGTTTCATTACGATTCTTTCATTTCGGAATGTTTCATACTTCTTCCTAGATCTTTCATCAAATTCGAGCAGATTGTCACGGATTTCCTTTGTCATGATTTCCTGTGTGAGGATGTTGTGAAGCTTGTCTTTGTCTCCTTCACACGGTAACGTCATGGGGTTGTCATGTTCTTTTACATACTCAATCATATCCTGAATCAATGTCTCAGATGACCTTGTTGCTGATAAGTTGAACTCGTGGTTTACTAAAAGTTCTGTGCTAGGTGTGCCGACTCCACTTACCTGATGTTGGAAATTGACAACAGCTAACATTTCATGGTAAATGATCTCCCACTGAGCAACGAATTGCTTCTTTTTGGTGCTACCGATGATACCCCCAGCACTCTTCTGGGATCGATTTATCGTCTGCTCGAGACACATGTCTGCCCCTACAGCACTGAATGGTCCATCTGTCCGCTTCACCACGAACTTGCCTGCCAGGAAACTCTTGTACACATCTTCTGGTAGCTTTCTCATATCTTCTAGGTATAATGAAGCCCATCTAAAATAGTTGACCCTATCACATCCAGCAAATAGCGGCAGTACAGATTGAACACTTTGGAGATGGAGTTTCCAGTCTCCCTCACGGTCTGCCCTAACCAAGTCCTTTAGAACAGCCACCATTCTGACGAAGTGGTCCCAGAATGTAAAAGTCTCTGACGCTGCACTTCTCTGACATCTAAATTTATTGAAGTCTTCAACCATGACTTCTGAGTTTGACATAAAAGCCTCCAAATGAACCTTGCTTTCCTCCCTCTTCTTTTCTGCTACAGAGTTTTTCAACAGTCTCAGATGCTGAAGCCCATCCCTGTACCTCTCAATTCCTTCCACTTTGAAGAACTCCGCCCACTGCAGCCTTTCTATACACTCAGAGAGCATGAACAAACCCTTCAACGACCTCGTATAATGTGATCCATCAAGAACTGATCTTACCACATTTTGGCCAAATGCTTTAGACTCTACCAATATAGTTTCTGCTCTACTGCCATTAATGAGCTTTCCTATCGCACCCATGACTACGTTACTCATATGAAAAGAGCCCAGACATAACGCCAAGTTATTAAATTCAAATGGTTTGCTCATGGTGATTTCACGGGCAATGTGAAAAAAAAAAAAAAAAAATAGTTTTCCCAAAATTGTAAATGAACAATATATGAACAGAGAACATAAAATATACTGGATTAACTCATTTTTGCATTCCTATTGCAATCCTAAAGAATACAAATTACGGCATATATCTGTTATGCTTCAGTACGTTGATACGGTATATGTACCTTTTATTGATTGCTACACAGGGGTTAAAATACGTGATCAACTTTTCCAACTAATTTCAAAAACTTGCCTATGATGTACCTAACCAGAATATAAAAGCATTAAACGTTCAATCCATTTACCTATTTTTCACAAATATTTAAATTTGAAAAGTCATAAATTTTAGTTCCTCATCAGTAAAGGTCATACTTTGACCTCTTGTGACCTTGGGTATTGACCAATCTTATTGTGTTTGTATCCATTGAATAGATAATTCTTTAAGCTTTATTTTGAGTGGTGAAAGAGCTCTGTAGACCATTTCATTGCCGAGTTATTGCAATTTATGTAACCGTCACACGTAAAAAAAGGAGTTATTTTGATTTCATTAAATTCAGCGAAAACCCCGAATAACACGATAACTGCCGAGTTTCGGGATGTCTACCCTCGCTAAAAAGGCGTCCCAGTGGACCCTCTAACTAAATCAAGCGGGTGATTTTCTGGCCCATTCATGCATGCAAACACCCCTTGGCTCCAGGACTAGTTGTTCAGTACAAGAGGATTACCTTTCTTTTAAGGAGTGAATATATAATATCTATCGAGTAAACAGTGACATGTGACAGATGAAGAATGAACGAAAAAGTATTTAAATATACTCGTGGGTGATCGTTATTAAGTTATGAATGGCGAGAGGTGAGAAGTAATGATGCAGGAATATTGGAAGGAATAAGGCTAAATCTAATACGATTACCATCAAAATTTAAATAAACATAGTATGTTTATTTAGACAAATACATGCTTATATCATATAGTATTGTAGCATATATCATATATTATAATTATCATATAATATATTACCTCTCTCAAAGTAAGAGAGTCAATCATTCACATAGTCATGCTTTATAAGAAATCTTTCTCGTTCCATAACTGGGTTGGTGGTGTAATGGTTTAGATGCTTATATTCTGGGTGTGGTCTCCCGAGTTCGAATCCCGGGAGGATCACATGCTTTCATTAATATATTCAAGTGCATTGGAGTTTGTAATGTTAAGAACGGGGTGTTACTTAACAAAATAATATTGTTTTCGCCTTTGTCATCCTTCCCAGAGATAAACTCTTCACCACCTTCGCCACTTCCTCACAAGAAACATTTTCTTCCTTGTCCTTCGACCTCTTTTCCAGCCTGGCATGAATCTCAATTATGTCCGGTGGTTTTAACTTCATAAACTCTGTCCGTCTTCCCTTAAATCTCAGGACGGGAGAATGTGTTCCTTCTTCGTCCCACTAACTTCACTCTCTCCGACCTAACTTGTTGACAGAACCCACAGACTGGGGGGCCAGCGAGAGTTCAACAAGAGGGACAGCAGGGAGAGAACACAACAATGGTTGATACTAATGGTAACAGGAAGGGAGATACCATACTGGTTGTTTTCCTTTGGTCGAAGACAAAGAAGAGTGATTAACTTTTGTTAATTTGTTTCGGGGGTGGGCTGTGGATAAGACAATGTTGTTTGCTACCGCATATGTTGTATTATTCAGCAGATATTTGTTGATCAGTTAGACATTTGTTACCAACAGTTTTGTACCCCTTTACACCTCTGACCAACCATGAGAAACCAAGGAGGACACCACATTATAATTGGTCACCATAGTTGTTGAAAATCAGTATGACGTTGGCTATAGTAATGTCCATATTTACATTAGTTCAACTAATACTAAAACTGCATACATAATCCCCCCTTGTAGTTAAGGAGGATAAGAAAATTATGTTTAATTGCCGTAGTTGTATAAATATCAACTTTACATTTTTAAAACAACTAGGTACCATGAATAGGAAGCCTACCATTTATCGTCAAGAGGTATCATGTGTGAAGAATTAGTTTGTTGTTATTAATCTTCATCTTGTTTGTGTATAGCACTTGAGTGTAGTAATGTTATTTATGACGATACATTAACTCCTTCAGTGGACTGCGTCACTTCCAATAATCTGACTAACACTGGACGATTTCTATAAAGAGAAGGAGTGATCTCTAGAAATCTACAGTGTTAACGTCGTCCCAGGGATACTTTTATGACATTATTCCTGTATAAATCAACACTAAGTCACATCTGATTTACTTTCAACATATACTGTATATATAACACCAACCCGATGTCTTATAACTATATTGATGTGTTGCATTCAAAGAATAGGTTTGATTATATTTAAACTAGTTTATTTTATAGTAGGCTAGGGCAGGTTTACTACTACATATGTAGGATGGTCAGAACTGGGTTGCATAAACTATATGCGAATCACGCCTCGAGCACGATATACTATTGGTATTCAGCGGGAGAGAGGAACGTGATTATTGTAGAAATCAAACAAGGTTACCGAGAGCCACAGCACTGCCGGTATACATTACCAGGCTCTGGTAGTGGTGCTGTATTGTGTATAGCCTGGAGGGAGGGAGAGAGCCACACCACTGCCGGTATACATTACCAGGCTCTGGTAGTGGTGCTGTATTGTGTATAGTCTGGAGGGAGGGAGAGAGCCACAGCACTGCCGGTATACATTACCAGGCTCTGGTAGTGGTGCTGTATTGTGTATAGTCTGGAGGGAGGGAGAGAGCCACACCACTGCCAGTATACATTACCAGGCTCTGGTAGTGGTGCTGTATTATGTAAAGCCTGGAGGGAGGGAGAGAGCCACACCACTGCCGGTATACATTACCAGGCTCTGGTAGTGGTGCTGTATTGTGTAAAGCCTGGAGGGAGGGAGAGAGCCACACCACTGCCGGTATACATTACCAGGCTCTGGTAGTGGTGCTGTATTGTGTATAGCCTGGAGGGAGGGAGAGAGCCACACCACTGCCAGTATACATTACCAGGCTCTGGTAGTGGTGCTGTATTGTGTATAGCCTGGATGGAGGGAGAGAGCCACACCACTGTCAGTATACATTACCAGGCTCTGGTAGTGGTGCTGTATTGTGTATAGCCTGGAGGGAGGGAGAGAGCCACACCACTGTCAGTATACATTACCAGGCTCTGGTAGTGGTGCTGTATTGTGTAAAGCCTGGAGGGAGGGAGAGAGCCACACCACTGCCGGTATACATTACCAGGCTCTGGTAGTGGTGCTGTATTGTGTAAAGCCTGGAGGGAGGGAGAGAGCCACACCACTGCCGGTATACATTACCAGGCTCTGGTAGTGGTGCTGTATTGTGTATAGCCTGGAGGGAGGGAGAGAGCCACACCACTGCCGGTATACATTACCAGGCTCTGGTAGTGGTGCTGTATTGTGTAAAGCCTGGAGGGAGGGAGAGAGCCACACCACTGCCGGTATACATTACCAGGCTCTGGTAGTGGTGGTGTATTGTGTAAAGCCTGGAGGGAGGGAGAGAGCAACACCACTGCCGGTATACATTACCAGGCTCTGGTAGTGGTGGTGTATTGTGTGTGACGCTTCTGCATAGTAGCCACGTGCGGGCATGCGCGCGCGTCGGCTGCCCAGCCGTTTAGAAACCGGCTGGCGGCAGCCGGCCGGCCGGCCGGCCGGCTTTTCCTTAGTATATATCCTACGACAATGTAACTAATGTCTGGGATATTCTTATGTTGTTTCACAGCTTGTAGCTGCCCTTATTCTTAACCAACGCCTCTTAGTATATTTTATTCTCGATAGTTGATGGTTTCATTATAATATATAAGATGTAAGTCTAGTGAGAGTGGGAGGAGACGAGCGGGAGAGAGAGACCGGCTGGGGGGACGTTGCTTTGCGCGGAGAGTCCAGCTTGGGACGAGCCTGATGTATGCATTTGATCGCAATGTAGGCTTAGTTTCGACTCACGCAAGGGGTAGAGGATTTTGACCCGGCAACTGTGTTGAGTGTTGCCAATAGCATGGGATGTATTTCGCATGCCTAGGGTGGGGTCCTGACAGATTCAAGACTCAGAGCTCACCTCACTGTCGTACCCTTCGGACCCCCTTGATATCTATCCCTCTCAACCCCACTTAGAAACTTTCTCTCTTACTTTGTATACCTTCTTGCTACTACTTCACCAATCTATTTAATTATCCCATCCCCTTGATAGACCTTATATCTATTATTGTATTAACGACGAGCTCTTAGATAATTAGATAGGATTTTGGGCCTTATGCAGAGATTTAATTGTTAATGAGACCTAGGAAGCTTTTTTGTTGTCTCATATTTGGTGGTTTCATGCTTGCTAGTGTGTTCTTGTGTCAGGTTAGCAGGGGCTAGACCGGAGGGGAGGCTTTTTGCGATCCTTTAAGTAAAGTCTGCTGGTGCGAGTCCTGTGGACCCGCACGACTTTACTAGGATACCTGTGGGAGTCTGGGGGCATTTTCTTGTCTGTGTCCCTGTGTGTCTAGCATTGTGTTGTGTGAGGGCCCTTGCCTAGTCCACTCAGCACTGCGCTAGCACGTCTTGCTTTTGTTTTAGGGTCGCCAGGAGAGAGTCAGATACTTGCGATCTGAGTCTCTCAAGAGAGCACCCTTTCAATTAGAGTAATTTGGCGCACAGACTTGGGAACATCCCTAGGCTAGAGCAGGTGGCTCAGCCCGGTTATCCGAAGCCTATATCCTTCTGGCTAGACCTCTGCCACCTGGTAGATTAACAGCTAGGGGTTTATCATCTCTGTATGCTTGTTATTGTGCCACAGTTTACCGTTTTGTGAGCATTGTGAGTCAGGGTGTGGCTTAGAGACTCTGTCCGAGCAGGCTTGCCTGACTAAGAGTGAGAAGCGCACCTGTATGTGGTTGTGTTGCGAGTTGCTGCCTTTATTTAATTATACCTATGCCATTATACACAGTATGGCCTATCACTAGTATTTATTCCTGCTTATGAGTTAAGAGTTCTCTAAATTCGTAACGTACTTTCTTTGCTAAGCATCAGATCCTACAGTAGCCGCATGCAGTTTAGAAACCTGCATCTTGTCTACCTGTACGATGTTTTGAGGACTGTTTGCTTTCACCTTCTTTCACGCAGGGGTGATTAGTTGTATTAATTAACGTAACGTTAAATGTACTTTCTTCTAGTTTGTTATTAAATTGTTTCTGCAATTTAATTCCGTTATCTATCTTTTCCTTGAAGCTTTAAGTCAACTTAATTGTGTGATCTTTTATATAGCCTGCTTGACTATCAGCAGTCTATAGTGCGTGCACCCTGTAACCGAGTCATAGGATACCTTGTTGTCCAGGCAGGACTCTTGACGGTTTAGGGTGGTTTGTTGCCTGGGTTTATAGATAAGGGTTGGATCTAGCGTTTTCCGTTGTTGCTTGTTTGCCGCATACCTAGTCCAATAGAAAGAGCCCAGTGTTTATATATCCCAGGACGTAACAAATGGCGACCTTGCATAGGATTTACTGAACAGAGGAATATAGTGGTCATTTGTTTTGAGATTCCTTATGATTAGAGGAATACAGTGGACATAGTTTTTTCTTCATAGCAACCAATATAACACATTAAAGACTTTAAATAACATTAGTATATACATACTTGCATAGGAGATAAGGCACATTCTATAACCGTAATAATTACTGCAGTACACAAGCATGTCTAATACATCAGAACACAGTGATGGGTCAGGTCACGATACGGGCTCGGAGGGAGAAAGACCTGTGGAGTGGCTAGTCGATAGCGAGGAGGGTGCTAGAAGATTTTTAGAAGTGCCCCTTACCGCTGCCAGGGTGTTGAAGCTGAATAAGTATGGCTTAAAGTGTGTGGCAGGTCTTCAGGGTCACCAGGGTTTAAGTGGCATGAGGAAAGATCAGCTGAGGACTTTGATATTGGGTTTAGAAGGGAGAGACCTGGGTGGAGAGGCGACTGGGGGCCCCGGTCCCCAGCCCCCCCTCCACTCTACCCCCATATCAAACGTCAGGGTGCCTGAATTTAGTACATACCCCCAAGTTGATGGTCAATGGCAGCGTGGAATTCAATCACAGGGACCACCTCCATTAAATGCACCTTCCCCTCCTCAAGGGTTGACTCCAGATTTGTTGTTTCGGCTTGAGATGGCCAAGGTTGAGGTTGCTAGAGCTAAGGTTGAGGCTACCGAAAGACAGGCTAGAGCTCAGGTTGAGGCTGCCGAGAGACAGGCTAGTGTGCAGGCTGAGGTTGCTAGAGCTCAGGCTTAGGATGCAGAGAGAACAGCTATACGAGAGGCTGAACTGCAGGCAGAGTCTACTAGGTATCGCGCTGACAGGGAGCTGGAGAGATCTTGAGTGGAGGTAACAGGGCGAAATATTGGGGGAGGTAACAGACATCGGGACCAATCATTGTCGCACCTGCTTAAACTAGTTCCTGTGTTCGATAAATCATGTGTGACTGAGTTTTTTATGCGATTTGAGAAGAAGTGTCAGGAACACCAGTGGCCTCAGGAAAAGTGGGCAGCATTAGTTTCATCAAGACTCCTAGGAAAAGGGCTAAAAGCGTATGATGCACTACCTTTAGAGTCGTGTGTAGTTTATGATGAGCTAAAGAAGGCTGTGCTACGGGCCTATGAGTTACAACCAGAAACTTACCGCTTGAAGTTTCGGGGTGTTACTAAGGGCAAGGATAGTACCTTCCTAGAACACGCCCGGGACTTGTCTGATGCACTACGACATTGGCTGCGTTTCGAGAGGGCAGCTACTTTTGAGGAGTTGAGTGAACTGGTTCTCTTGGAGCAGTTCTTTAAGTGCACAGGCGGGGACTTAACATTAAATATAAAGGAAAAAATCCTAGAACTCTCCAGGAGGCAGCAGAAATGGCTGACCTCCGACTGTCATTAATTCGAGGGTGCGGAGCAGCAGCTAGGAGTGAGTCGGATGCAAAGGATCGTACCCCTCCCCCTCCCAAGAATTTTGATACACATAAATACACAAAACCATGTAGCACTGGCAATAAAACTGAACATAAAACAAATACCGTCCCGTATAATAAGTCTAATGAGACCTCCCACTCCCAAGGGAAACCAAAGAGTAAAGAGTGCTTTGCATGTCACAAGGAGGGTCACTTTGCAAATGCTTGTCCGAACAAGCCACCAAACAAGGTTGTGTCATTGGTCCGCAGCATAGGGGTGTCGCCTATATCTTCTGAGTTTGCCAAGGGTAGTTCGTCAGAGGTTGGGACACAGCCTGTGTTCAAGAGTCCGGAAGGCTCGAACCCTGTCCGCGACGTCTTTGGGGGTCATAGAGGGCATGGTTTTGTGAGGTGGGCTGGCGAAAGGCGAGGAGTTATGCTATTGCGTGATACGGGGGCTTCTCAGACCTTGTTAAAGAACTTTACTGGTAGGCCGATTAACGCTGCTCAGGTGGTGGTAGTTCAGGGGATCAATGCTACGAAGTCCTACCCGCTGGTGCGGATGGAGCTGGAGGTGGGTGGTGTGGCGAAGGAGCTGGATGTCGGAATTGTAGAGAACTTGCCTGTTGGGGGCGTCGACCTCCTCCTCGGCAACGACTTTGCGGTGCCTGCTTCTAAGGTTTCACCCTTGGTCGTTGCCGAGAAGGCGGCCGACGTTAGTAGGGAGAAACAGGAGTGGGTTGAGCAGTGTAGCGTACAAACCATGGCGTGTGTTGTGACGCGTTCTCAGACATCCGGAGCCTTGCAGCCAGCACCTCAGTCTATCAAACCGCGGAGGAAAGGTCACAAGAAAACGGGAAGTGTTGGTCAATTGGAGAGTTTTGAGCCGGCAGTGTTTCTTGGTGACTCATTATTGGCACCTATGTTAGAGTCTGGAGAGGCCCCGGGGCCTGTCACCGCTAGTGCAGGTGCAGGGCAGGAAGAGACTCTGCGACAGCATCGTTATGCGTAGCGTGAGGAAAGGATGGCTCAGCGGGACATTGGAGGTGGAAATAAATTATTTAAGATGAACTTGGATAATCTCGCACCTGCTGATATATGTTCCTTGCAGCTGGAAGATCCTGAAGTCAAGGCGTGTGGTAATGGTGCTATCGAACTGGAGAGCGATGGGGATGCGCAGCCTCGTGATTTTTTCTTGTCCGAGGGGATCTTGTATCGGAGACATCAGGATCCCAAGAAAAAGTGGGATGGCGGGTCAGGAATAGTGGACCAGTTAGTAGTACCGAGGGTGTGCCGTGAGAGCTTATTGAGATTAGCTGATGATGTGCCTTTGGCAGGGCACCTGGGGGCACGTAAGACGGAGGCAGCTCTGAGCAAGCTTTTCTGGTGGCCTGGGTTAAAGGCGAGTGTCATGTCATGGGTGTCACAGTGTCACACTTGTCAAGTTGTTGGGAAACCCAATCAGGTCATCCCGAGAGCCCCGTTACAACCCATCCCTGTCATTGGGCCGCCCTTCAGCAAAGTAGTTATCGATATGGTTGGCCCATTGCCCCCCACTAGTGCCGGCAATAAATTTTTACTAACTGTAATGGATGTAGCAACACGGTATCCAGATGCTTACCCCATGCGCAACGGGATGGCTAAGACTGTTGTCAAAAACCTACTTGTCTATTTCTCTCGTTATGGCTACCCTCAGGAGATCCAGTCTGATCAAATTTTACTTCTGCTCTGTTTAAGCAGATCATGCAGCAACATGGGATAGTGTCTGTGGTGTCATCTGCCTACCATCCCGAGAGTCAGGGAGTTTTGGAAAGGTGGCACTCGACTCTCAAGAGTATGTTGCGGTGTTATTGCAAGGAAAATGGGAAGGACTGGGATCTAGGTCTCCCATACGTTTTATTTGCTGCGAGAAAGTACCTGGGGAGAGCTTGGGATTTAGCCCGAACGAGTTGGTTTTTGGACACAGGGTCAGGGGGCCCCTCCACATAGTCAAGGAGATCTGGGAGGGAGTCACAAAGCCATGCTCGCTTCTAAAGTATGTAGTTGAAAGCCGTGAGAGAATGCTAAAGAGCTTGGAGGTAGCAGGTCGGAACCTTAAGAGTTCACAAGCTCAGATGAAGGACAGATACGACCAGAAGGTGAAGCTGAGGGAGTTTGAAGTAGATCAGGAGGTACTGATACTACTGCCTCTGGTGGGACACCCCTTGTCTGCCAAGTATTCTGGTCCGTATCGGGTTGTAAGGAAGGTTTCTGATCTAGACTATTTAGGAGCTACTCCTGATCGTAAGAAAAAGAACCAACTTTGCCATGTAAATCTGATGAAGGAGTATGTGAGGCGCCCCTCCAAGCCTCTCACTGTCCCGGTGTTGATCTGCAGCGATCGTGGTGGAGAAGGATGAAGGGACAGTCAAGCTGCGGGGGAGGATAATTGGGATTGTCATGTTTCCGCGGATCAGTGGGCGGGGAATTCTAGACAAGTGGCTCACGAGTTGATATTGCACCTGCCTGAGCAACAGCGTGTGGCTGTGCAGCACTTGTTTGATTCAAACCCAGCTGTTTTTGCGGAGCATCCTGGCCTCACTACTCAAGCGGTGCACGATGTCGATGTTGGGGACCACCCGCCCTTTAAATCAGTGCCATACCGTGTTCCCCCTATTAAATTACCAGCACTTAGGGAAAAGCTGGATTATATGCTGAAACGTGGGCTGATTTCTGAGGGTGCAGTAAGGTGGACTTCCCCCGTCACACTGCAGCCCAAACCAGATGGCAAGGTGCGGTTTTGTATAGATTTCCGCAGGTTGAATGGTTTAACCCCCACAAATGCCTACCCTCTCCCTCGCGTGGACGACAGTGTGGATAAGATAGGAAAAGCCAAGTTCCTCACTAAGATAGACCTTGTTAAGGGTTATTGGCAAGTGCCCTTGTCTGAGCGAGCGCGAGAGGTGTGTGGGTTTGTGGTGGACGGTGCCACATATCGTTGCCATGTTTTGCCATACGGGCTGAAAAATACCCCTGCAACGTTTCAGAAATTAATGAACGACATTGTAGCCGACATTACCAACTGTACGGTGTACCTAGATGATGTCATAATATACGACGATGATTTAAACAGTCGCTGTGCTCACATCGGACAGCTTTTTAATAAACTGAATGAAGCAGGTTTGGTGGTAAACCTGGGTAAGTGCGATTTTGTGAAAGCCACAGTTATGTACCTGGGGTTCGAGGTGGGGATGGGTCAGGTGTGCCCTCCACAGACAAAGATCAAAGCCATCGATCAGTTTCCCCAGCCTACGACTAAGAAACAAATCATGCGGTTTCTAGGTATGATAGGCTATTATCGTCGCTTCATCAAAGGCTATTCGACTGTACTTGCACCTTTAACTGACTTATTAGCGAAGGACAAGAAGTTCCGGTGGTCTCCTGAGTGTGCAGAGGCGTTTTCCTTGGTGAAACACCTGTTATGTACCCACCCCATACTCAGGGCCCCGGACTTCAGCAGACCTTTTCAGCTGGCGAAATTCAATAGTGCACAAAGGAATTACTCTGTAATTGAAAAAGAACTCCTGGCGATAGTGCTGGCGCTCAGGCACTTCGATGTATATGTTCCTGCTTTCGGACCAGTCGTAGTGGTTTATACCGATCATCACCCTCTGAAATTCTTGAATCAGTTTCATAACCGGAATATGATGCTGACCAGGTGGTCACTCATGCTTCAGGAGTATAATTTGGACATACGCCATATTGCCGGTTCTGATAACGTGATAGCGGATTGTCTATCAAGGGTGGATGATGTTGGTTAAACTGCCACAGGATTGAGGGTTGAGTGTGGAGGAAAATAAGCTGTCACTGTAGTTCAGCCAAAAAAAACAAATTAAAAAAGCAAAAACCTTATAAAAACTCTTTATTTTTATAACGTGTAGAATTTTGTAGAAGATGTTGTAGCAGTATCTAAGTTGAATGTTTTCGCTTATTGTCGCTAAGTTATTTGAACTTGCTCGGTGGAGCGCAACAGTCTTTATTTTTTTTATATATAGTGCCTTGTGTCGCAACAGTGTGTGGTACTATGAGAAGCTTTCTGTTAGATATGAAGAACTTAGTCAAGGGTCTTATATCTTGGGGGAGGTGTGACGCTTCTGCATAGTAGCCACGTGCGGGCATGCGCGCGCGTCGGCTGCCCAGCCGTTTAGAAACCAGCTGGCGGCAGCCGGCCAGCCGGCTTTTCCTTAGTATATATCCTACAACAATGTAACTAATGTCTGGGATATTCTTATGTTGTTTCACAGCTTGTAGCTGCCCTTATTCTTAACCAACGCATCTTAGTATATTTTATTCTCGATAGTTGATTGGTTCATTATAATATATAAGATGTAAGTCTAGTGAGAGTGGGAGGAGACGAGCGGGAGAGAGAGACCGGCTGGGGGACGTTGCTTCGCGCGGAGAGTCCAGCTTGGCACGAGCCTGATGTTGCCATATGCATTTGATCGCAATGTTAGGCTTAGTTTCGTCTCACGCAAGGGGTAGAGGATTTTGACCCGGCAACTGTGTTGAGTGTTGCCAATAGCATGGGATGTATTTCGCATGCCTAGGGTGGGGTCCAGACAAATTCAAGACTCAGAGCTCACCTCACTGTCGTACCCTTCGGACCCCCTTGATATCTATCCCTCTCAACCTCACTTAGAAACTTTCTCTCTTACTTTGTATACCTTCTGTCCACTACTTCACCAATCTATTTAATTATCCCATCCCCTTGATAGACCTTATATCTATTATTGTATTAACGACGAGCTCTTAGATAATTAGATAGGATTTTGGGCCTTATGCAGAGATTTAATTGTTAATGAGACCTAGGAAGCTTTTTTGTTGTCTCATATTTGGTGGTTTCATGCTTGCTAGTGTGTTCTTGTGTCAGGTTAGCAGGGGCTAGACCGGAGGGGAGGCTTTTTGCGATCCTTTAAGTAAAGTCTGCTGGTGCGAGTCCTGTGGACCCACACCACTTTACTAGGATACCCGTGGGAGTCTGGGGGCATTTTCTTGTCTGTGTCCCTGTGTGTATAGCGTTGTGTTGTGTGAGGGCCCTTGCCTAGTCCACTCAGCACTGCGCTAGCACGTCTTGCTTTTGTTTTAGGGTCGCCAGGAGAGAGTCAGATACTTGCGATCTGAGTCTCTCATCAGAGCACCCTTTCAATTAGAGTAATTTGGCGCACAGACTTGGGAGCGTCCCTAGGCTAGAGCAGGTGGCTCAGCCCGGTTATCCGAAGCCTATATCCTTCCGGCTAGACCTCTGCCACCTGACAGATTAACAGCTAGGGGTTTATCATCTCTGTATGCTTGTTATTGGGCCACAGTTTACCGTTTTTGTGAGCATTGTGACTCAGGGTGTGGCTTAGAGACTCTGTCCGAGCAGGCTTGCCTGACTAAGAGTGAGAAGCGCACCTGTATGTGGTTGTGTTGCGAGTTGCTGCCTTTATTTAATTATACCTATGCCATTATACACTGTATGGCTTATCACTAGTATTTATTCCTGCTTATGAGTTAAGAGTTCTCTAAATCCGTAACATACTTTCTTTGCTAAGCATCAGATCCTACAGTAGCCGCATGCAGTTTAGAAACCTGCATCTTGTCTACCTGTACGATGTTTTGAGGACTGTTTGCTTTCACCTTCTTTCACGCAGCGGTGATTAGTTGTATTAATTAACGTAACGTTAAATGTACTTTCTTCTAGTTTGTTATTAAATTGTTTCTGCAATTTAATTCCGTTACCTATCTTTTCCTTGAAGCTTTAAGTCAACTTAATTGTGTGATCTTTTATATAGCCTGCTTGACTATCAGCAGTCTATAGTGCGTGCACCCTGTAACCGAGTCATAGGATAGCTCGTTGTCCAGGTTTAGGGTGGTTTGTTGCCTGGGTTTATAGATAAGGGTTGGATCTAGCGTTTTCCGTTGTTGCTTGTTGCCGCATACCTAGTCCAATAGAAAGAGCCCAGTGTTTATATATCCCAGGACGTAACATGTGTAAAGCCTGGAGGAAGGGAGAGAGCCACACCACTGCCGGTATACATTACCAGGCTCTGGTAGTGGTGCTGTATTGTGTAAAGCCTGGAGGGAGGGAGAGAGCCACACCACTGCCGGTATACATTACCAGGCTCTGTTAGTGGTGCTGTATTGTGTAAAGCCTGGAGGGAGGGAGGATGAGATATCCGTGGCTTCACCAGGTCGAGTAAATAATGTCCAATCTAACACACTGTGGCGCCAAGGGGGTGGGAACAGAGAATAAAACAAGGAACATAGGAGATAACTATCACAAGAGGCTATAAAGGAATAATCAATGACGGATGCAGATTGAGAACTATTGTAAAATAGTAAATGGTAGATGGACAGTAAATAGAACAATGACAAGACAGTGTGAAAGGAAAGATAAAACGGTATGGGATGGAAAACGGGAATCGCATTAATCGTAATTGTCTTGATGGATTATTATTTATTTACTGATTATAGACTCTGGTCATTAGTTAAATGTGTTATGTGGAAAAGGGAAACGCGTTACATGTGTATACAGAATTTTCTGAGGAGGACTAATATATAGTAGATAGGTTTTCGCAACGTTCCTTTACATCATGTAACTTGTCCTGTAAACGATAAATATCACTGTATACTTGTTGATCTGGATGTACATTGATATCTCGGAAAATAAGACACTTACTGTATATTAACTCTAGGATACATACGTGTTCTGATAAAGAGTTTCTATTAAGTGCAAATGTTTCCACAAATAGGACAATGGAATTAAATGGTTAATAGAGCGTTGAGTAATAGGTAAGTGATGAAAATTACAATAATGGTTAGATGTGACAAAAACGAGAATACAACATTGATGAGCAATGAAAATCCTATGAAATATGATTGGGGATATATAACCCCCCCTGGGGGTTAGGGAATAGAATATGCCCCACGTGCCTTCTGCGTGTCGTAAGAGGCGACTAAAGAGGTTGGGTCGGTGGGCTTGCGACCCCCACCCGGAAAAAATATCTAAGCAAAAAAAACACGAACGAACAGCCTCGGATGCGGACGGAACCAACGTTGACGAACCACGACCGACTAAGGACATGCCTTCGGACATTCTGAGAATGGCTACATGGAATGTTAGTGGCATGAATGATGGCACAAAAGAGAGAGAGGTTCTGGAAGTGTTAGTGAATGCCAGGCTGGATGTATGTGGAATGACAGAGACCAAATGGAAAGGTTCAGATGTGAGAGAGTGGGAGTGTGGAATGGGTGTGTGTGCTGGAGTGAGTGAAGGAACAGCGAGAGAAGGTGCATGTTTGTTTGTAAGTAGCAAATGGAAGGAATGTGTAAGAGAGTATGGGTCTGTGGGTTCAAGGATTGTGTGGGTGAGAATGAAAGTAGGAATACAAACGTGGGTGATTGTATGCGTGTATGCCCCGACAGAGGATATACTTGAAAGAAAGAAAGAGGAGTTCTGGATGAATGTGGAGGCGTGCCTGGAGAAGTTTGACAAGAACGAAAGAATATTTCTGATTGGGGATATGAATGGTAAGGTGGGTGATAGGAAAGTTGAGGGAGTGGTGGGAAGGTGGGGGGTACCATCAGAGGTGAATGGGAATGGTAGTGCACTTGTGGACGTATGTGTGGGGAGGAGGCTGTGGATAGCCAACACCTTCTTCCGACACAGAATGATCCACAGGTATACGTGGAAACGGATGTTGACGATGAAGGATAAGACAGTGGTAGAACGAAAGTCATTGATTGATTATGTATGTGTGGATGAACGAATGAAGAAATCTGTGATGGATGCTAGGGTGTATAGGGGTATTGGAGGGGGTCTGTCTGATCATTATGTAGTGGTAGCTAAGGTTAGGATACAAAAGAAGTGGGTGAGGAGAGCGGGAGGGAGGCGAGAGGAGGGTGGAATGGTGAGGAGGGTGGAGAGGTTGCAGGAGGAGGAAGTCAGGCAGGAGTACAGGAGAGCAGTGGAAAGACGACTAGGTGGGTTCAACCTGGAAGTTATGGAGGAAGTGGAGGAGATGAGCAAGGTGTTTAAGGATGAGATCTGTGCAGCATGTGAGGAGGTGTGTGGAGTGAGGAGAAGAGGGAGGGGAGTGAAAGGTACAGCATGGTGGACAGAAGAGGTAAGAATAGCTGTGGAAGAAAAGAAGAAAGCATATAGAGAGTGGTTGGGTAGTAGAGGGAATGAAGATTCCGAGAGACAGAAACGAGCGAGGTACGTGGAGAGTAAGAGGGTGGTGAAGAGAGTAGTGAAGGAAAGTAAGAGAAGAGTAGATGAGGAATTTGGAAGGAATCTGAGTGTAAAATGGAGGGAGAGTAAGAAACTGTTCTGGAAAGAAGTCAAGAAAGTTAGGGAAGGTAGCAAGGGAAACAGTAAGGGTGTGAAAGATAAGAATGGGAGAATGCTAGCCGAGAAGCAAGAGAGAGTCGAAAGATGGAGGGAGTACTTCAGTGAGTTGCTAAATGAAAGGAATGAAGAGCCAGCAAACATAGCTGGATATGGTATGGGAGGGAGAAGAAGAGAAGTAGTGGAGGAGGAGGTGGGGATTAGGAGGTCAGAAGTGTGGGAAGGCATGAAAAGAGTGAAGTTGGGGAAAGCACCAGGAACAGATGGAGTGTGTGGGGAAATGTTGAGGTATGGTGGTGAGATAGTGATAGAATGGGTATGGAAAATGTGCAAACTAGCATGGGAGAAGGGGAGTGCACCCGATGACTGGAAGACTGGCATAATAGTCCCCCTATATAAGGGCAAAGGGGAAAGAGGAGTGTGTGGTAACCACCGAGGAATATGTCTTCTAAGCGTAGTAGGGAAGGTATACAGTAGGGTAGTGATTGAGAGAGCGAGAGTGAGAACGGAGAAATGGATAGGCGACGAGCAGGGAGGCTTTAGGAAGGGAAGAGGATGTGTAGATCAGATTTTTACCCTGAATTGTGTTGTGGAGAAGTATCTGGAGAAGAAACAAAAGGTGTATGTTGCCTTTATGGACTTGGAGAAGGCCTATGACAGAGTGGATAGAGAAGGTTTGTGGAAAGTACTTAGAATATACGGAGTAGAGGGCAAGTTGTTGAAAGCAGTGAAGAGCATGTATGAGGGTGCAAAGGCGGCAGTACGTGTGGAGAGTGAGCAGAGCGAGTTCTTTGACCTGAATGTTGGTTTGAAACAGGGGTGTGTGATGTCCCCGTGGTTGTTTACTGTATATATGGATGGAGTTATGAAATAAATACTATCAAGAGCAGTGGATGTTGGTGTATCGCTGAAAAGGGAGGGAATTGAGTGGAAGCTACCTATACTGCTGTTTGCGGATGATACAGTTCTGATGAGTGATAATGAAAGGGAGTTGCAGGATCTGGTAAATGAGTTTGGAACAGTGTGCGAAAAACGGAATTTGAAGGTAAATACGGGGAAGAGCAAGGTTATGGTCTTCGAAAGGGGTGAAGTCACAGAGTGTGAGGTGAAGCTGAACGGTCAGGCTATGGAGATCGTCAACTCTTTTAAGTATCTGGGCAGTGTGTTGAGTAAAGATGGGACTATGGATGAAGAGGTGCGGGAGAGGGTACAACAGGGGAAGAGGGTTGTAGGAACGCTAAAAGCAGTAACAAGAAATAGGGTGGTCAGTATGGAAGTGAAGAAGTCCTTGCATGACAGTGTGGTAATCCCGACACTGACTTATGGAAGCGAAGCATGGACGTTGGTTGAGAGACTCAGACCAAGAGTGAGAGCAGTGGAAATGAATTACTTAAGGAGTGCGTGCGGAATTACATGGAGGGATAGACAGACTAATGAGGAAGTAAGAAGGAGGTGTGGTGTGGAGGTAGATGTGCTGGAAAGTGTGAAAAGGAACAACTTGAGATGGTTCGGCCATATGGAACGTATGGAAAGCGAGAGAATGACTAAGAGGGTGTACGAGAGCGAGGTGGAGTGACAGAGGGGGAGAGGTAGACCGAATATGAGGTGGAAGGATGGAGTGAGGAACTACATGAATGAAGGCGGTGCTGGTTGGGGGGAGGGGCGTCGACTGACTGGGGACAGAGGTGCATGGGGGCAGTTCGTTCGTGGCCACCCCTTCGGGGATCACGGCGTCAGGCAATAGATAGATAGATAGATAGATATATTCCGAAACTGGGTATATAAATGTTTATTTAACTTTATTTTAAACACTTATTTCATGTTACATACTAATTGTTTTCCTATGTACATTGTTGTACTATCGTATAATACTCGTTCCTACTTCCTTCTTTCTCTTACTTAATCTCTTCTTCCTTTGCACATCTTAGTTCTTACTTTACCAGAATACACCATATTTCACCATCTCCACTCCTCCATTGTTTAGCTTTATATTCCTTCCAACTTCCTCCTTCCCACTTCCCTTTACACTTCTTGTCCACCACTTCCCTCCTTTTTTCTCTCACCGTTGACCTCTCACCTCACCCTTCTCTCACCACGACCTTATTCAGTCTTCAACATTTCCCAGATAGGTCTAGAGTTAAAATAAGACCCGTTTACGGCCTGCCTTCTTAGAAATGCATGAATGGGGGATGCGTGAATGGAAACGTTTTACTTCACAAGGAAACCATAAATCGTCATGTTGTTTTTCGTTCCAGCAACATACACACATTTATGAAAATAAATCCGCGAGGAAATGAAATGTCCATTTCCATAATAAGACAAATTATCTGAGTTATATCTTAAAATCTGGAGCAAGCTACATTCTACTTACGCGGCTCGCTTGGTGTAGTGACTAGCGTCTCTGACTTCCACCCAGAAGGCCCGGGTTCGCGCCCACGCTCGGCGCATTAAAGATTTTTCACAAGCACTGAGTCATTGCCATCCCTCATGAGCAAAGGGATGGGGTAGTAGTACAGGACCCCAATGGAAATACGCCTAATCGGCCTTATTGAGCTATCCTTAGCTAGCTTAGCATGCGCTAGCTTTAAGAACTATTATTATTATTATTATTATTATTATTATTATACTTTGTAATTACCTAGTATATTGTTTGAAAGGATCATCATATCTTTATACCCGTTTCATCGAACCATCAACACTGGCTTTAATAACAAATACATAATGTAGCGGCTATCTGCGAAACGTTGTCAATAAAGTGCTCTTTCTGAATTCTCCCTACCAATAAATGCCTACAGTGGCCGATAGAGGCGCTGAACGCAAGGTTTACCGCGGTGCATTGTGGGAAATGGGCGACATCGCGGAGCTATCCACCCTCCCTCTCCTTCAACAATTCTATAATATATGCAGTTAGTCGAAATTTCTGTAGGTGACACATACTTTGGTCTATGCATATTTTTGTTTTATATATCTTAAAATCACCTATATTCATAAATAACGTATATTTACAATACAAAGTCAGCAGGTATTTTCCCACCAATTTTGTTATAATTAATCAGCTTATAATTATGGTTGTAGTCATTATCAGCTGCATATGGCCTTTTCCTTAATTACTATACTATATAAGCACTTAGTGTAGTCGTATACTGTATAATAAAAACTTGTAGAATAACACAAATATTGAGATAAACTGTGCATATCCTAGGTGTTGGGTATAGTGATGTCTACAGTCATAGCTCTGGCGCTAGTTCAGAAATGTCAACCAGAGGTATCAAAGGAATTGTTGGTAGGGAGAATTTAGGTTGTTTATCCATTCTGTCTACTTTTAAAGTACTGCTGAACATAATAGTGTAGCATTATGCATTATATTACCGTTAATATTTATGTTTATGTCCTTTAATGTTCTGGTTTGATGATATTAAACTACCAGAGGACTGAATCTCTATTTCCCGCTTATTAAATTTGTTAGAAGTGTTTTGGAGATCTGTCAAACTTAGACAGCGTTCTACATATACTGAAACTAGGCTATTTCTAAATACTGTTGGTTTCCATGTAACATAATATACTTTCCTAAATACATCAGTAATTTGGAATACACTGCCCAACTTAAAACACACATACACAGACACACAGTACAGTTCCTCGTGACACTGGACAAATCTGGCCTCTTATCAGGTATTTGTTGCTGTCATGTTGAACCTTCCAGGGAAGTACAACCGAGAAGCTGACACTACTGTGGGTTGTTTGGTATATGATGAATGTCCACACATTTGTAACGATGGAGGAATGTAGCGTATTATTAAAGATTTACCCCCAAACAAGACTATGACTCTATTTACTACTACTACTACTACTACTACTATTACTAATAATAATAATAATAATAATTGAGATGGACAGACTGTGTAAGAAAAGCTTTGGATGATAGAGGAATGACTATAGATCAGGCAGGGGAAGTGGTAGTGGGCTTTGGCTCCGCTGCATGTCTGCCTGCCGAGATCGGAACCTCTCCGGGTGGTCGGGGGCCGGGGGAGTGCTGGAGCGACCTTGGTGACCCTGGTCTCTGGGTCTTCTCCTGGGTGACCTGTATGTGTGTGAGTTTGTGCTTTTTATCTGTGTTTATTCGTTGTTTTATGTTGTTTTTGGGTTTTCCCTGTTCTTGCTCTGTCTTGAGTCGGCTACCCCCAAAATGGGGATTGGGCCTGAGCATATAGATAGATAGATAGATAGAATAATTATTATTATTAGTATTATTATTGTTGTTATTATTATTATTTTAATCGGTATATATGGAGCCAAATAAATATTGAATTTCCAACAGTAACACATCAAACATCAACCGTATATACTGTATTGTCTTGCCTGAGCCTGGTAGTTACAATGGTGGCCAATACTGCTAACCTGTGGCTGATAATGATGAAGTCATTTAAGTTGAGTGGGCGGCTGGAAAATAGAAGTATTAATGATTTACAGACAATTAGTGGTTCGTGGAATGTGGAGCAAAAAATATAGTAAACATCGTAAACATCTTGAATGCCAATGAGGATGAATGAGGGGTAAGATCAGAAGGAATACGTAATTAACGCTCTGGTATTTGAGGCATTCATATATTGATATTTAGCGGTGGCTATTACCCATGGTATGAATGCTGGTAGGGGGTAAACAACATTAACACTCAACGAGCGGCCTAGGTGGTAACTTCTACTACCTGCCAAGCGGGTGGTTTTACCCTAAACGAGCTTATTTCCGTGCTCTTTTCCATGCATAAACAAGAGCCAGAGCGTAATACAATTATGTATCCCTGAAAGGGCATTAATTGAGTTTTCCAATGACACCTGAACCATCCTTCTACGATCACTGGTTGTATTGCAACGATCGTGCAACCGAAGGGCAAAATCCCTAAAATACGATAATTTCCTTACTTAATTCCCTGTGTAGCGAAGTAGTGAGTGTGATGTGTGTGGAGGGGACAGCAGTTGCCGCGCGGGACCCGTGCCGAACGGTCAGAGTCAACCTACGCTCCTCCCACCGCTCGGACTCTCTCTCAGAGCCGATAATGTGCTCAAAATTGCATGCTACCATAGCCGGGCCCCGCCACATAGTCCTTGGTTCTCTTGTCCGACTATAGCCGGGCGTCGCTCTTTAAGGATTAATATCCATGGTTTGTTTTACTATTCTATTTGTGTATTTTGAAAGTTCATGTTATTCTTGTATGGATGTAATTATATAGATACATTAATTATATCAGCATTTGGAAGTAGTTACTTGACTATACAGTATTTACCAAAGATTTATTAATATTTTCAGACATTAAAATGGGGATGATTAGGGAATGAGAAGGGAATACTGACACACATAATCCATTATCTATCATACACTGGTGCCTTCACTGATAGTATTCATACTGGTATTACTGTAATATCCATCCCATAGACTATGAGCCAGACCCAGAGATGTCAGGCATTAGTAACACTGTAGATAATTTATCTCAGATGGCTCAGGGTTATGTCAATGCCCCTCCCCCCTCCCACCGCAACTCGTTTACATAAAACACTTTACCTACATTCCGACACCATTTGGGTGCTGCACGCAAATTTACCTGTCTCACACAGCATGCACAGGGCACAGCCACAATGTTAAACAATGAATTGGTTGATTTTGAAATTATGCTGGAAACCTAGCTTCGGACTCGAACCCTGACCCAACTGTTTTTCGTCAATCATATCCCCATTAACAACTAACTTTGTTCAGTTCACCATTCGTGTACGCATGCCTCCAACTATTGTCAGACTACTAGCTCATTTCCACTTGTATCTTACATCTTCAATAGGTAATGTGTGGGAGGTTCCTCTCACCACCGGCTCTCCTAGACAAAGTTAAAGGAAGTCCTTCGTATCATTAACTCCCGTCCACTCACCAACTCTCTGCAATCTCTCTCTCTCCGCCGCAATGTTGCATCTCTCTCGCTATTCTATCGCTACTATAATAATTCAGTTTTCCTCAGAGCTTTCCCAGTGTATACCACCTCCTTTACGTAGGGCACGTGGTACCCGTCTTGCAACTCAATCCCACCCCTACTCTGTGCAACTCTCCAACCCAAGTATGAAACGTTACTCTCAAACTTTCTTTTACTCAACAGCTGAGCTCTGGAACTCTCTCCCAGAATCAGTCTTTCCCTCTTCCTATGACTTAAATTGCTTCAAACTCTGTGTGTCCCGGCATTTTGGCTCGAACGTCCCCCTGATTTTGGCCCTGTCACTCTTTCAACTGTGGGGGAGGCACTCGCTATAGGCAGTTCTGCCTTTTGCCTCCCTCAATCACATAGACAAAAAAATACTATTCCTGCCTTAACTCTGTTTACCATTATAGTCGCCTTCTTATGTTATCCACCTGATTGGCTTGTTCATTATTTCATGTTTACCTTTTCCTTCTTATCTCCGTATTTCTCTGCCCGTCCACTCTGTCTCTGCTTTGTTCTCAATACAGGCAAGTTATCTGGACACCTCCACATGACCATATGAAAGACACAAAGAAAGGCGTCATGTTTACACCCACATTTCACTCTCAAAGGGACGCCCTACTCTCACACCAGCTCCAACTTTAACGTCCATAAAGTAAATATATATTTTCCACAACAGTTCTGTTGAAATATGGTCACTGTAACAACTTGAAACATCTATTTAAAGCTTAACGCCTTACGAGCGGGCCCGTAAGGAATTTCTACTACCCGCCAAGCGGGTGGTTTTAACCTAAAGGGCCTTGTTTCTGTGCTCTTTTTCATGCATAAACAAAGCCAGAGCGTAATATAATTATGTATCCCTGAAAGGGCGTTAATTCAGCTCTCCAATGACACCAGAACCATACTCCTACGACTACGCGTTCTGTTGCAACGATCGTGCAAGACAAAGGAAAAATCTCTAAAATACGGTCATTTCTTGACATAATACCCTGTGTAGTGAGGGAGGGAGGGTGTATGTGTTTGGAGTAAACGTCAATAGGCCCGCGGGAACCGTGGCGAACGGTCAGAGCCCGACCTACGCTCCGCCCACCGCTCGTCTCTCTCTCAGAGGCAATATTGCTCCAAAATTGCACACAGGCTTAAGTCGGGCCCCGCTCTTTGGGCAGGTGTTCTCTATACGCACTTAAGTCGGGCCCCGCTAAAGAAGGGTTAATGTAACAGCGGAAAGGTTACGTCAACATAACACTTCATGAACGCAACACAAATGGTATTTTAATTTGTCATAATAGCCATCTTATGCAATTTTGTTCAAACAACGATAGCCATACAACTATTTGTAATAACGAAGTTAAATCACAAACTCTGAGGAAGATAATACAGGAGGTTACTACAACAAAAATGACATGTGACCTACTTAAGATTAGCTGATCTGTCATCATAAAATGCCTTTCGTGTCAATGTTCATGTAATAAACAGAACTGCATTAAGCAACCATATATTACAGGGCGGGTGCCCAACCCCGAGAGGGGTTGAAATAGGAGAGCTATCCCCCCGCCAAAGGCAGCTTTCTAGGGCCTTTCCTAGCTCATGCTGAGAGGATTGGGTTCTAATCAAGTGGTGATGGGCTGGTCTATCAGAGTGAGAACAGAGCGATCTCTGCCATACCCATAGCTTACTCTGACTGTTTCTTTTACTAATATATTTTCTAGATCTCGGGTGACAGCGTCTCTTCCGTGGATTGATCTCCCAATCTACCAAGATTGGAAGCCAAAGCGTAACATTATTCCTTTGTCCCTCAAGTTCCTCTTCATAATTGCTGAGGGGCACAGGGCCCTGGGTGGGTCTTTTGTTTCCCGGGCGTTTCCGCACCTTCCTCAGCTCCCCGCCATGGAGTGGCTTCGGTCACCCAGGCTTTATTGTGGTAGGCAGGGAGAGTTCTGTGGGGGCGCTCGGTTATGGCCTTGGCCTTGCTTGGGGCCTTGGGCCTGTTCGGCCAGGCAGTCTGGGGAACAACAACCATATATTACACTGCCAAAAATGTTCACTTTAGTGACCAAGTCTTAGCAGAAAATATCTACATATCCTACCCGAGTAAAGTTAGAAGGATAACAATATTTATACAGTTTTATGACATTTAATGTTCAATGTCATTGTATTCCAAATGTAAACCCATATGGTTAACCCTCAAAGTATAATGGTGCATTTCTTCAGCTTAACTTATGTAGCAAAATAGTATTTGATAGTGCCTAGAAGGAGTTGTTATAAGAAAATCATATTTGTACCTTGCTGAATTCTAATTATGCTTGCTAAGCATATTGCAGTATTAACTAATAATGACAATCAAATAAACATAATGTTACCGTTGTGAAGAAAATCTCCATTTGAAGATAGAACGACTAAAAGTAAACTATGTAGATAGACTGAAATGGTAGATATGAGATAACAGTTGGGAATTTACGGCAGTAGAGAGAGAGCAAAATTATGACCATAAACATGTGTCTTTTACAGCAAAATGTTAGATATCCTAAATCACGTTTCTTGTTGATAATCACAGTCTGCCTTGGTTGCTTTACTATATATATTTAACACACTCATTTTCACTGTGCTCTCTCTCTCTCTCTCTCTCTCTCTCTCTCTCTCTCTCTCTCTCTCTCTCTCTCTCTCTCTCTCTCTCTCTCTCTCTCTCTCTCTCTCTCTCCAAGTAGCCATAATGGTCAAAGTGTCTGATTGGAGTGCCGGGGTGACTCTCAGAACAACTTCCTGAATCTCAAAACAAAAAATAGATTGAAAGTACATCCCGGTGACCATTTTACTTGAATGGTTCCTAATTTTTAGAGAACACGGCCGCGGCCTTCACGAATGAGATAGAGAGAGAGAGAGAGAGAGAGAGAGAGAGAGAGAGAGAGAGAGAGAGAGAGAGAGAGAGTGTGTGTGTGTGTGTGTGTGTGTGTGTGTGTGTGAGAGTGAGTGTGAGTGTGTGTGTGAGAGTGAGTGAGGGGGCGGGGCCCACCCACACACACGTCAACAGGGTTTTTGTTTGACTGACAAGAGTTACTGGTGATGTTAGCACAACCCTTCACCGTCCACCATACACGACAGATCCCTTGTACCAATCATTCGGTCACACCACACACAAGCTGAAGCGGATGGGAAAGGTTGGTTTTGTAGGAGAGAGAGAGAGACAGAGATTTGTTACGATTCATAATTGTAGAGTTTTATAAACCGTGTTATCAGAAGTTAGACGGAGGGAAGTTATAGACAGAACAGTGAAGTTATATTCAAGAAGACATTTGATAACAGACAGAGAGAGAGGGAGAGAGTGGGGGGGGGGGGGGAGGGGGTTACCTGAAATTATCTCTCCAGGGTTCGGTTACGAACGTGTTAAAGTATTAATAACCAATTTGGTGTCCAACCACCGGCGGCTGATCACACTTTTTGGCGAGTATAAACACCGTATGTATATGATACATGCACCCAGGACAAGAGTTTATATTATATTAATCGATTGTAAAAGAGCTGCAGTATTGAATGACAGATATATTATGTACATAGATATCTACTAAATATATACATGAAAGGTGACTAATAATCTCACTAGTTAATTAGCAATGGCTTAGATAGTTCATAATCCAGTGATCATAACCCAAGGAAAGACAACACAACAGAGACAACACCTTTTTTTTTTTTTTTTTTTTTAATATTCCAACTTACTTCCTCTCGGGCATAGGCTGAGAGCCTTAACATTCACCGCTTTACAATGAACAGTGAAGCCCGTGAGGTCTTGTTCCATTCTAGGGAGTGAGACATGTGAAGCACGTAGAGTACAACGAGCACCTGCCATCTTGCCTTCACATGAGGCACGGTGCTCACTCATGGCCCGAAACGACCCCATCTCTGAAGCCACCTCGTTCCCGTGCTTCACTGTCTCACCCCCTACACTCGGACTCTCACACTTACACACACACAACGCCACCTGTTAAGCAGATAACTCACCAGGCATTGCACCCCTATAGCATATTTTGAATATGGGAATATTCATACAGTGCTATTTAATCAGGGAACAATGAGGGTATTTTATTGACGTTTCGGTGGGCTTGTGGTAATGCACTGATACCAGGTACAGCACAAATTCCATCCCAATAATATCTTCCCATTGATACATCGGGATTTGAACCCGGGACCTTTGGATTACCAGGCCAGTGGCAAGACCACTCCACCACACCTCCCCTGCTGCCCAATTGTTGATATATCTTGTTAGCAGACAAGCGGGATGTTCCCTTGTATTGTGTTGGAGTGTAGCTATGTTCTGCCACAACATATGTCTATCATATCATTGCTGCCACAATTGTTGCTATATATTGTTAGCAGACAAGCGGGATGTTCCCTTGTATTGGGTTGGAGTGTAGTTATGTTCTGCCACAGCATATGTCTATCATATCATTGCTGCCACAATTGTTGCTATATATTGTTAGCAGACAAGCGGGATGTTCCCTTGTATTGTGTTGGAGTGTAGCTATGTTCTGCCACAACATATGTCTATCATATCATTGCTGCCACAATTGTTGCTATATATTGTTAACAGACAAGCGGGATGTTCCCTTGTATTGGGTTGGAGTGTGGCTATGTTCTGCCACGACATTTGTCTATCCAAAGACTACAGTAGTCTATGGCCTATCTTATCATATGTTTATTCATTATCTGGTACATCAGCAAAGATATATATTCAGAAATCTTACATATAGTAGTGACACTCCCATTATTATGATTATCACTACTGTATATGTTAAGCAAATCATACAATTAATACCTATGCAGTAACGTCTATTGCCCATTGGTAAGATTCAGTTTGTCAATGGAAATTATTTCACAACGATTAATTTTAAAATACATTACCATTACCATATGATTGGAAGGAATCTGAGCGTAAAATGGAGGGAGTGTAAGAAACTGTTCTAGAGAGAAGTCAAGAAAGTTAGGGAAGGTAGCAAGGGAAACAGTTAGGCTGTGAAAGATAAGAATAGGCAAGTGCTAGCCGAGAAGCAAGAGAGAGTCGAATGATGGAGGGAGTACTTCAACGAATGAAGTGCCAGCAAACATAGTTGGATGGGGCATGGGAGGGAAGAGAAGAGAAGAAGTGGAAGAGGAGGTGGGGATTAGGAGGTCAGAAGTGTTTGAAGCCATGATAAAAGTGAAGTTGGGGAGAGCACCAGGAATATATGGAATGTGTGGGGAAATGCTGAGGTATGGTGGTGAGATAGTGATCAAGTGGGAATGGAAAATGTGCAAACTAGTATGGGAGAAGGGGAGTGTACCTGACGATAATAGTCCCCCTATATAAGGGTAAAGGGGAAAGAGGAGTGTGTGGTAACCAAAGAAGAATATGTCTTTTAAGCGTAGTAGGGAAGGTGTACAGTAGGGTAATAGTACAAAGGAAATCAAGCAACAACAGATCTAGTGACCCTTCTAGGTTGCTTGTCCTCCAAAACACTGAGGATCAAGTGTCCAAACAGTGGTTTAGAGTGGGTAAGGGAACATTGGAAAGGGAATTACTGCCCTGGAACTAATGTCCGTGGCAGGATTAGGAAGTTAGTAGGGGACAGATGGGTTAGTAACTGAGGGGGGGATAAAATAAAGTTATTCATTTACAAACGCAGTCAGTCGCGGGTTTGATGCGAGATATTTGTCTAGGCGGAGTTTAAATGAATCAACGGTGATGCAGTCTATAACATTTCGGGGAAGCCCATTCCACAAGTTGACAACTCGATTGAAGAAGAAATTCTTAGATTCGTGTGAGTTAAAAGATTTACCAATAATTTTGCAACCGTTTCTCCGCGTGTAATTAGATTGGTCGATAGTGAAGTATTTACTACAGTTCATATTGTCGATGCCTTTGATGATTTTGAACACTTGAATTAAGTCACCTCTTAATCTGCGCTGGGTTAAAGGAAATAGATTTAATTCTCTAAGACACTCTTCGTATGGTTTTTTCTTTAGGCTAGGTATCATTTTGGTAACTCTACGTTGAACTCGTTCTCGCTTGTTTATATCTTTTTGGTAATAAGGGCACTAGGATTGAACGCAGTATTCCAGAAGAGGGCAGACTAAGGAATTGTAAAGGGTTAGGATAACTTCTTTGGATTTATGCTCAAATGACCTGCCTATAAAGCCAATTATTTTGTTTGCCTTCTTAACAACTTTTGAACATTGTTGACTCGGTTTTAGGTTACTCGATATTGTTACTCCCAGAGTAACAGAGAGTGAGAGTGAGAACAGAAAAATGGATAGGTGACGAACAGGGCGGTTTTAGGAAGAGAAGAGGATGTGTAGATCAAAAATTTACCCTGAAATATGTTGAGCAGAAATATCTGAAGAAGCAACAAAAGCTGTATGTTGCCTTTATGGACTTGGAGAATGCCTATGACAGAGTGGATAGAGAAGGTATGTGGAAAGTACTTAGAATATATGGAGCAGATGGCAAGTTGCTGAAAGCAGTGAAGAGTATGTACGAGGGTGCTTAGGCGGCAGTACTTGTGGAGAATGAGCAGAGCGAGTTCTTTTATATGAATATTGGGTTGAAACAGGGGTGTGTGATGTCCCCGTGGTTGTTTACTGTATGTATGGTTGGAGTCATGAAAGAAATACAAGGAAGAGCAGTGGATGTTGGTGTGTCGCTGATAAGGGAGAGAAATGAGTGGAAGCTACCTATACTGCTGTTTGCTGATGATACAGTTCTGATGAGCGATAATGAATGGGAGTTGCAAGGTCTGGTAAATGTGTTTGGAACAGTGTGCGAAAAATGGAATCTGAAGGTAAATGCGGGGAAGAGCAAGGTTATGGTCTTCGAAAGGGATGAAGCCACAGAGTTTGAGGTGAAGTTAAACGGTCAGGCTATGGAGATTGTCAGCTCATTTAAGTATCTGGGCAGTGTGTTGAGTAAAGATGGGACTATGAATGAAGAAGTGCCGGAGAGGGAGCAACAGGGGAAGAGGGTTGTAGGAACGCTGAAAGCAGTAACAAGAAATAGGGTGGTCAGTATGGAAGTGAAGAAGTCCTTGCATGACAGTGTGGAAATCCCGATAATGACTTACGGAACAAAGCATGGATGTTGGTGGAGAGACTCAGACCAAGAGTGAGAGGGGTGGAAATTAGTTACTTGAGAAGTGCGTGCAGAGTTATATGGAGGGATAGACAGACGAATGAGGAAATAAGACGGTGTGGTGTAGATGTGCTGGAAAGTGTGAAAAGGAACACCTGGAGATGGTTCTGCCATATGGAACGTATGGGAAGCGAGAGAATGACTAAGAGGGTGTACGAGAGTGAGGTGGAAGGACATAGAGGAAGAGGTAAACCGAAAGAGAGGTGGAAGGATGGAGTGAAGAAGTACATGGATGAAGGCATTGCTGGTTGGGAGGAGGGGAGTCGTTTGAATGGGGACAGAGGTGAATGGGGGCGTTTCGTTCGTGGCCACCCCTTCGGGGATCACAGTTTCAGGCACTCGATAGATAGATACCATATGATTCAACTGTTGTACTGACACTATTACTATGATTACAATAGCAGTGAATTAGATAAGTACATTAAAACATAAAATATCCTTCCTAATTTCTTTGAGTGTAATATAAATCACCCTAATAGAAGACTGACCACCAACAAAGATCCTTCCTAATTGTTGTTTGAGTGTAATATAAACCACCCTAATAGAAGACTGACCACCAACAAAGATCCTTCCTAATTGTTGTTTGAGTGTAATATAAACCACCCTAATAGAAGACTGACCACCAACAAAGATCCTTCCTAATTGTTCTTTGAGTGTAATATAAACCACCCTAATAGAAGACTGACCACCAACAAAGATCCTTCCTAATTGTTGTTTGAGTGTAATATAAACCACCCTAATAGAAGACTGACCACCAACATAGATCCTTCCTAATTGTTCTTTGAGTGTAATATAAACCACCCTAATAGAAGACTGACCACCAACAAAGATCCTTCCTAATTGTTCTTTGAGTGTAATATAAACCACCCTAATAGAAGACTGACCACCAACAAAGATCCTTCCTAATTGTTCTTTGAGTGTAATATAAACCACCCTAATAGAAGACTGACCACCAACAAAGATCCTTCCTAATTGTTGTTTGAGTGTAATATAAACCACCCTAATAGAAGACTGACCACCAACAAAGATCCTTCCTAATTGTTCTTTGAGTGTAATATAAACCACCCTAATAGAAGACTGACCACCAACAAAGATCCTTCCTAATTGTTCTTTGAGTGTAATATAAACCACCCTAATAGAAGACTGACCACCAACAAAGATCCTTCCTAATTGTTGTTTGAGTGTAATATAAACCACCCTAATAGAAGACTGACCACCAACAAAGATCCTTCCTAATTGTTGTTTGAGTGTAATATAAACCACCCTAATAGAAGACTGACCACCAACAAAGATCCTTCCTAATTGTTCTTTGAGTGTAATATAAACCACCCTAATAGAAGACTGACCACCAACAAAGATCCTTCCTAATTGTTCTTTGTGTGTAATATAAACCACCCTAATAGAAGACTGACCACCAACAAAGATCCTTCCTAATTGTTCTTTGAGTGTAATATAAACCACCCTAATAGAAGACTGACCACCAACAAAGATCCTTCCTAATTGTTCTTTGAGTGTAATATAAACCACCCTAATAGAAGACTGACCACTAACAAAGATCCTTCCTAATTGTTGTTTGAGTGTAATATAAACCACCCTAATAGAAGACTGACCACCAACAAAGATCCTTCCTAATTGTTCTTTGAGTGTAATATAAACCACCCTAATAGAAGACTGACCACCAACAAAGATCCTTCCTAATTGTTGTTTGAGTGTAATATAAACCACCCTAATAGAAGACTGACCACCAACAAAGATCCTTCCTAATTGTTGTTTGAGTGTAATATAAACCACCCTAATAGAAGACTGACCACCAACAAAGATCCTTCCTAATTGTTCTTTGAGTGTAATATAAACCACCCTAATAGAAGACTGACCACCAACAAAGATCCTTCCTAATTGTTGTTTGAGTGTAATATAAACCACCCTAATAGAAGACTGACCACCAACAAAGATCCTTCCTAATTGTTGTTTGAGTGTAATATAAACCACCCTAATAGAAGACTGACCACCAACAAAGATCCTTCCTAATTGTTCTTTGAGTGTAATATAAATCACCCTAATAGAAGACTGACCACCAACAAAGATCCTTCCTAATTGTTCTTTGAGTGTAATATAAACCACCATAATAGAAGACTGACCACCAACAAAGATCCTTCCTAATTGTTCTTGGAGTGTAATCTGACCACCAACAAAGATCCTTCCTAATTGTTGTTTGAGTGTAATATAAACCACCCTAATAGAAGACTGACCACCAACAAAGATCCTTCCTAATTGTTGTTTGAGTGTAATATAAACCACCCTAATAGAACACTGACCACCAACAAAGATCCTTCCTAATTGTTCTTTGAGTGTAATATAAACCACCCTAATAGAAGACTGACCACCAACAAAGATCCTTCCTAATTGTTCTTTGAGTGTAATATAAACCACCCTAATAGAAGACTGACCACCAACAAAGATCCTTCCTAATTGTTCTTTGAGTGTAATATAAACCACCTTAATAGAAGACTGACCACCAACAAAGATCATTCCTAATTGATCTTTGAGTGTAATATAAACCACCCTAATAGAAGACTGACCACCAACAAAGATCCTTCCTAATTGTTCTTTGAGTGTAATATAAACCACCCTAATAGAAGACTGACCACCAACAAAGTCCCTTCCTAATTGTTCTTTGAGTGTAATATAAACCACCCTAATAGAAGACTGACCACCAACAAAGATCCTTCCTAATTGATCTTTGAGTGAAAAATAAATGACTTTAATAGAAGTGAGATGATAATTATGTTATTCACATTCAAGTACTGGAGAAAGAAAGGGCGCATGAAGGATATTGTTACGGAGACGTTCAATCTTTCAATACTCTTATGTTTTACATCTGTCATTGAGAGGGCTTTGGCTGTTATTACATATTGTTTTCCATACCCAGGATCTAGAACTACTGAAATATACAAATGTAACTCATTCGAGAGTGAAATTGATACCAAACAAAAATATTATATGCGAGAGAAACGCACACTGGACAAAATGTCCTTCGTGTTTGTCACAAACATTCTTATAATATATCTTACTAACCAAATACATTAAATCACGAATCATAAACTTATCACATTTCCATTAGGCAGGAGAGACAAATAACGCTACTGGAATGTCAACAATCGGCAGAGACGGCAATAATTCAGGAAGGTTAAACTGAAAAGGACAATGTAGAGTGTGTTGGTACATTTGTCCCAGACATTCACGACTGAAGCGTCACATTACAACCTATTCAGACCACAAGTTATGGACCAGGGGCACCAGTGGATGTCGTAACAGTCTGGAAGAGAATAGACTATGATGATGTGGAAATGAATGATAATGACATCTGAAGATTGACTGGAACAAATAATAGGAAGTGTATACATATATTTCAACATTATTAATGGGTGGAATTATGCACAATATACTCTATATGAATGTTACGTTAAGCATATATATATATACATTTATGTTTCAGTTTGAAGAATCGATCTATCATACTCATATATACATCTACATATGTAAGCAAGAACTAAACCCATGCACACATCTACTATCATTATTTACTATACTCATATACAATGGCACGCATCCTTCTACTCATTCATATACAGCAAGGATTCCGTATATTGTTACCAATCATGTCTATGTTTTATAACTAGTTAAGCCTCCTCTCACATTAATTTAGCTTATAGCATACAACGAAGCATATATGAGTTAATAACATTAAAAGCAAACAACCATGAAAGATCTATTGCACATCCCAAGGTGTCTGTGGTAGAATAAAATGGATGAAGGACTACCTGTACTGGGATGTAATTATTTGGGTACTATATTTTACTTTTCATCCTCTTATAGTACAGGTCTTAAAATTGTCAAACTAATGGGCCAACCGTCTTAAAATCGGATAACTAAACATGAGGGAGAAAGGAGTCCACAAAAACCAACCACTCCCCTTAAGGCTGTAAGGAGACTGTCCATGAAATCCTAAGCCGCCCAAAGGTTTGGAAAATATTGTGAAGTCAACATAAATATTGGTTGATAAACAAATGGAGTTTATAAATAAATGTGAAGATACATCATACGTTTAGACGTTAATGCAGTTCACTACCTGGCACTACAAACGTTCTGACCATGTTAATACAGTTCACTATCTGGCACTACAAACGTTCTGACAATGTTAATACCTCTCACTATCTGCCACTACAAACGTTCTGACCATGTTAGTACAGTTCACTATCTGGCACTACAAACGTTCTGACCATGTTAGTACAGTTCACTATCTGGCACTACAAACGTTCTGACCATGTTAATACATCTCACTATCTGCCACTACAAACGTTCTGACCATGTTAATGCAGTTCACTATCTGCCACTACAAACGTTCTGACCATTTTAATACAGTTCACTATCTGGCACTACAAACGTTATGACCATGTTAATGCAGTTCACTATCTGCCACTACAAATGTTTTGACCATGTTAATACCTCTCACGATCTGCCACTACACACGTTCTGACCATGATAATGCAGTTCACTATCTGCCACTACAAAAGTTCTGACCATTTTAATACAGTACACTATCTGGCACTACAAACGTTCTGACCATGTTAATGCAGTTCACTATCTGCCACTACAAATGTTTTGACCATGTTAATACCTCTCACGATCTGCCACTACAAACGTTCTGACCATGTTAATGCAGTTCACTATCTGCCACTACAAACGTTCTGACCATGTTAATACAGTTCACTATATGGCACTACAAACGTTCTGACCATGGTAATACAGTTCACTATTAGCCACTACAAACGTTTTGACTATGTTAATACAGTTCACTATCTGCCACTACAATCGTTCTGACCATGTTAATACAGTTCACTGTCTGGCACTACAAACGTTCTGACCATAATACAGTTCACTATCTGGCACTACAAACGTTCTGACCATGTTAATACATTTCACTATCTGGCATTAAAAACGTTCTGACCATGTTAATACAGTTCACTATCTGGCACTACAAACGTTCTGACCATGTTAATATAGTTCACTATCTGCCACTACAAACGTTCTGACCATGTTAATGCAGTTCACTATCTGCCACTACAAACGTTATGACCATGTTAATACAGTTCACTATCTGGCACTACAAACGTTCTGACCATGTTAATACAGTTCACTATCTGGCACTGCAAACGTTCTGATCATGTTAATACGATCCGCTCGCGATTTCACCTCTTTTGTATCGTTTCTCATTAACTAGGTTTTGCATCACTATGATTCCAAATTTCAGACTTATTTATATTAATGGAAATGGAAAGGAGAGGCGGGGCAAGCGATGGGAAGAGGAGTTTGGAATAAATGAAGATTAAAAATAAGATTACACTTTCTTTAATCAAAATTATCTCGCTCTCGCTCTCTCTCTTTCTCTCTCTCTTGCCATAGGAATTTGTATCAAATATGTGATATTATGTATGTTAGGTAAAATAGTATGTTAGTATTTCGTATGGAATAGTAAATTATTTAATGGTTTAATTTGTCAGCCAATCACTATTATTATTCCACACACATAATCACGGAGTGGGTACATACTTTTGTAGGCAGCTGTGTGTTGAAAGTAAAGCTTGATGCGTGAAAGAGTATGTAAGTGATGTATTTGCTTAACTATGATCAATTAAAACTATGTGTATAATTATTTGTTTTGCTTGAGTTCTCTACTCTTATTCCACACTCTTATATTATATACTTTTATTCCAGTTTTATTATTATTTCCTTAAAAATACACGTTATATTTTGACAACAATCATTAAAGATACACCAGTTACCGTAGTATTCTGGATCCCTGGAAGTGTTTCCCGTCTTTCTTACTGCCCCCCAATCATTATAGAAGCTATTTATGAAAAAGTCTACAGCATAAGTTGCGAATACATATTCCTAATAATAACCCTGTTCGACCAGTCCCCTGCTACTCCCTGTTCTCCCTGTAATAATGACCTCTTGTTGATGACCTCGAGTGTGAAAATGTGTTGACCTAAGTGAGCTGTTCCCTGATACGATCAAGGACGGTGTACAGGGACTAATGTATTTATCCTTGTAGTGTTCGTTGTCTGGACAAATGTGTTTATGTTTACTTATGTGCTATAGGTGTTTTAGTATAGTATTACCCTGTTGTTTATGTTTACTTATGTGCTGTAGGTGTTTTAGTATAGTATTACCCTGTTGTTTATGTTTACTTATGTGCTATAGGTGTTTTAGTATAGTATTACCCTGTTGTTTATGTTTACTTATGTGCTGTAGGTGTTTTAGTATAGTATTACCCTGTTGTTTATGTTTACTTATGTGCTATAGGTGTTTTAGTATAGTATTACCCTGTTGTTTATGTTTACTTATGTGCTGTAGGTGTTTTAGTATAGTATTACCCTGTTGTTTATGTTTACTTATGTGCTATAGGTGTTTTAGTATAGTATTACCCTGTTGTTTATGTTTACTTATGTGCTGTAGGTGTTTTAGTATAGTATTACCCTGTTGTTTATGTTTACTTATGTGCTATAGGTGTTTTAGTATAGTATTACCCTGTTGTTTATGTTTACTTATGTGCTGTAGGTGTTTTAGTATAGTATTACCCTGTTGTTTATGTTTACTTATGTGCTATAGGTGTTTTAGTATAGTATTACCCTGTTGTTTATGTTTACTTATGTGCTGTAGGTGTTTTAGTATAGTATTACCCTGTTGTTTATGTTTACTTATGTGCTGTAGGTGTTTTAGTATAGTATTACCCTGTTGTTTATGTTTACTTATGTGCTGTAGGTGTTTTAGTATAGTATTACCCTGTTGTTTATGTTTACTTATGTGCTGTAGGTGTTTTAGTATAGTATTACCCTGTTGTTTATGTTTACTTATGTGCTATAGGTGTTTTAGTATAGTATTACCCTGTTGTTTATGTTTACTTATGTGCTGTAGGTGTTTTAGTATAGTATTACCCTGTTGTTTATGTTTACTTATGTGCTGTAGGTGTTTTAGTATAGTATTACCCTGTTGTTTATGTTTACTTATGTGCTGTAGGTGTTTTAGTATAGTATTACCCTGTTGTTTATGTTTACTTATGTGCTATAGGTGTTTTAGTATAGTATTACCCTGTTGTTTATGTTTACTTATGTGCTGTAGGTGTTTTAGTATAGTATTACCCTGTTGTTTATGTTTACTTATGTGCTGTACGTGTTTTAGTATAGTATTACCCTGTTGTTTATGTTTACTTATGTGCTATAGGTGTTTTAGTATAGTATTACCCTGTTGTTTATGTTTACTTATGTGCTGTAGGTGTTTTAGTATAGTATTACCCTGTTGTTTATGTTTACTTATGTGCTGTAGGTGTTTTAGTATAGTATTACCCTGTTGTTTATGTTTACTTATGTGCTGTAGGTGTTTTAGTATAGTATTACCCTGTTGTTTGTTTACTTATGTGCTGTAGGTGTTTTAGTATAGTATTACCCTGTTGTTTATGTTTACTTATGTGCTGTAGGTGTTTTAGTATAGTATTACCCTGTTGTTTATGTTTACTTATGTGCTGTAGGTGTTTTAGTATAGTATTACCCTGTTGTTTATGTTTACTTATGTGCTGTAGGTGTTTTAGTATAGTATTACCCTGTTGTTTATGTTTACTTATGTGCTGTAGGTGTTTTAGTATAGTATTACCCTGTTGTTTGTTTACTTATGTGCTGTAGGTGTTTTAGTATAGTATTACCCTGTTGTTTATGTTTACTTATGTGCTATAGGTGTTTTAGTATAGTATTACCCTGTTGTTTATGTTTACTTATGTGCTATAGGTGTTTTAGTATAGTATTACCCTGTTGTTTATGTTTACTTATGTGCTGTAGGTGTTTTAGTATAGTATTACCCTGTTGTTTATGTTTACTTATGTGCTGTAGGTGTTTTAGTATAGTATTACCCTGTTGTTTATGTTTACTTATGTGCTGTAGGTGTTTTAGTATAGTATTACCCTGTTGTTTATGTTTACTTATGTGCTATAGGTGTTTTAGTATAGTATTACCCTGTTGTTTATGTTTACTTATGTGCTGTAGGTGTTTTAGTATAGTATTACCCTGTTGTTTATGTTTACTTATGTGCTGTAGGTGTTTTAGTATAGTATTACCCTGTTGTTTATGTTTACTTATGTGCTGTAGGTGTTTTAGTATAGTATTACCCTGTTGTTTATGTTTACTTATGTGCTGTAGGTGTTTTAGTATAGTATTACCCTGTTGTTTATGTTTACTTATGTGCTGTAGGTGTTTTAGTATAGTATTACCCTGTTGTTTATGTTTACTTATGTGCTATAGGTGTTTTAGTATAGTATTACCCTGTTGTTTATGTTTACTTATGTGCTATAGGTGTTTTAGTATAGTATTACCCTGTTGTTTATGTTTACTTATGTGCTGTAGGTGTTTTAGTATAGTATTACCCTGTTGTTTATGTTTACTTATGTGCTGTAGGTGTTTTAGTATAGTATTACCCTGTTGTTTATGTTTACTTATGTGCTGTAGGTGTTTTAGTATAGTATTACCCTGTTGTTTATGTTTACTTATGTGCTGTAGGTGTTTTAGTATAGTATTACCCTGTTGTTTATGTTTACTTATGTGCTGTAGGTGTTTTAGTATAGTATTACCCTGTTGTTTATGTTTACTTATGTGCTGTAGGTGTTTTAGTATAGTATTACCCTGTTGTTTATGTTTACTTATGTGCTGTAGGTGTTTTAGTATAGTATTACCCTGTTGTTTATGTTTACTTATGTGCTGTAGGTGTTTTAGTATAGTATTACCCTGTTGTTTATGTTTACTTATGTGCTGTAGGTGTTTTAGTATAGTATTACCCTGTTGTTTATGTTTACTTATGTGCTGTAGGTGTTTTAGTATAGTATTACCCTGTTGTTTATGTTTACTTATGTGCTGTAGGTGTTTTAGTATAGTATTACCCTGTTGTTTATGTTTACTTATGTGCTGTAGGTGTTTTAGTATAGTATTACCCTGTTGTTTATGTTTACTTATGTGCTGTAGGTGTTTTAGTATAGTATTACCCTGTTGTTTATGTTTACTTATGTGCTATAGGTGTTTTAGTATAGTATTACCCTGTTGTTTATGTTTACTTATGTGCTGTAGGTGTTTTAGTATAGTATTACCCTGTTGTTTATGTTTACTTATGTGCTGTAGGTGTTTTAGTATAGTATTACCCTGTTGTTTATGTTTACTTATGTGCTGTAGGTGTTTTAGTATAGTATTACCCTGTTGTTTATGTTTACTTATGTGCTGTAGGTGTTTTAGTATAGTATTACCCTGTTGTTTATGTTTACTTATGTGCTATAGGTGTTTTAGTATAGTATTACCCTGTTGTTTATGTTTACTTATGTGCTATAGGTGTTTTAGTATAGTATTACCCTGTTGTTTATGTTTACTTATGTGCTATAGGTGTTTTAGTATAGTATTACCCTGTTGTTTATGTTTACTTATGTGCTATAGGTGTTTTAGTATAGTATTACCCTGTTGTTTATGTTTACTTATGTGCTATAGGTGTTTTAGTATAGTATTACCCTGTTGTTTATGTTTACTTATGTGCTATAGGTGTTTTAGTATAGTATTACCCTGTTGTTTATGTTTACTTATGTGCTGTAGGTGTTTTAGTATAGTATTACCCTGTTGTTTATGTTTACTTATGTGCTATAGGTGTTTTAGTATAGTATTACCCTGTTGTTTATGTTTACTTATGTGCTATAGGTGTTTTAGTATAGTATTACCCTGTTGTTTATGTTTACTTATGTGCTATAGGTGTTTTAGTATAGTATTACCCTGTTGTTTATGTTTACTTATGTGCTATAGGTGTTTTAGTATAGTATTACCCTGTTGTTTATGTTTACTTATGTGCTATAGGTGTTTTAGTATAGTATTACCCTGTTGTTTATGTTTACTTATGTGCTATAGGTGTTTTAGTATAGTATAACCCTGTTGTTTATGTTTACTTATGTGCTGTAGGTGTTTTAGTATAGTATTACCCTTTGTTTATGTTTACTTATGTGCTGTAGGTGTTTTAGTATAGTATTACCCTGTTGTTTATGTTTACTTATGTGCTATAGGTGTTTTAGTATAGTATTACCCTGTTGACTGCTATGTATAGTATTACCCTGTTGTTTTATGTTTTACTTATGTGCTATGTTGTTTATGTTTACTTATGTGCTATAGGTGTTTTAGTATAGTATAACCCTGTTGTTTATGTTTACTTATGTGCTGTAGGTGTTTTAGTATAGTATAACCCTGTTGTTTATGTTTACTTATGTGCTATAGGTGTTTTAGTATAGTATAACCCTGTTGTTTATGTTTACTTATGTGCTATAGGTGTTTTAGTATAGTATAACCCTGTTGTTTATGTATAATCCATGCCCATTGAAAAGTATACTTTTCTTTGAAAATTCATGTTTTAACCTTTATGCTTTATAAAATCATCATCTATTTTGTAAACAATATAATATTATGGTATACGTGAAAACACAAAGGAGTACAAAGGAGTACAAAGGAAATCAAGCAACAACAGATCTAGTGACCCTTACGTATACGTGAAAACACCTACAGTAAAGTTGGTACTCGTTGGAGTCCTTGTCATTTTCCATACGACCATTATTCAAATGTATGAAACAGTAGTTCAACATAATATAGCTTGCATAATATATGAGCGAAGTCCATTTGCTAGATCAAAGTGACCCTTTTTATAATGTTCCTTGATGTACTAACCATATCTCATCTAGGCTAAGGCTCCCTCCACCCCCATCACGCTCTTGGTCTCTCTCTCTCTCATCAACTTAAGGCCTGCTTATGGAACCATTAATCATTACTTAGCTGAAATAACTGCCGGACTAATATTAAAAGGTTTATATGACCAGACCATTATGATGAGTCACAATTAGGCAATACCCTATTCGTATGCCCATTCTCATTCTGATAACCATATTGTATTATATGTTTTCCTTTCTCTTGTTTCCATTATGTAACTTTATCCTGCTAACCATTTTGTCTGGCTTAAGTCATTATGATGTTTATATCCTCATGTATCTATGTTCACCATATTGTTTTTCCCATAGGCTTCTTATTACCTGAATACAATATACAGGAAGGGGGGGGGGGAGGGAGGGAAGAGAAGGGGGGGGGAGGGAAGGGAAGGTGGGGTGAGGGAAGAGAAGGTGGGGGAGGGAAGGGAAGGTGGGGGAGGGAAGAGAAGGAAGGGGTGGGAAGGGAAGGTGGGGGTGGGAAGGGAAGGAAGGGGTGGGAAGGGAAGGAAGGGGTGGGAAGGGAAGGTGGGGGTGGGAAGGGAAGGAAGGGGTGGGAAGGGAAGGTGGGGTGGGAAGGGAAGGCGGGGGTGGGAAGGGAAGGAAGGGGTGGGAAGAGAAGAGAAGGTGTGTGTGGGGGGGGGGGGGGGGGGGGGCAAGGGAACATGGGGGGAGGGGGGAGATAGCATGGGGATGGGAAGGGAAGAGAAGGTGGAGGTTAGAAGGGAAGGTGGGGGGGAAGGGAAGGTGGGGTTGGAGGAGAAAGGATGGAGGATATAAATGGTAATTGAGCTGTTGAGAGAAGAAGGACGTAGGAAGGGGGAAGGAAGGCGGGGTCCCCGAGAAGGAGGAGGAGGAGGAGTAGGAGGAGGAAGGAAGAAGAGAGGTGAGGATGGAAAGAGAGAGGCGGGGAAGGGTGAATAAAAGAAGGTGGGTAGTAGAAATAAAGGGAGGAGGTAGGCTGAGAGGAATGGTGGGAGGCGAGAAGTAAAAGAGGGAAGGAGTGGCGATAACAGTGTGGTAGAAGGGAAGGGGGAATGTAGCGAGGAGGGAGGGGGATAAACAAGGCTCGGGAGGGGTAACAAGGGTGCAGGTGGGGGTGATGAGGGACGGCCAAAGACGTCTAATGCACAACAACAGCGGGGAGGAAACTCACAATATATGAATATATATAGCATACAACATAGAACATCAATTTTACTTTCCCATTCAATATTTGCAAGCGTGGAAAAACAGAGCGTAGATAAAGCAACACGGGGATAGTGAAAGGGGACTTTAATTAAAGTGATGAAGGGTGAAGCGGGATGGATGATAAACACAATAAAAGGAACCAACCAGTAAACTAACACTCACACAATGTCCTCACCTTCTGTCCCCTTCTTCCACGGCAGTTCCTCACGATCCTTTAAAGCGCCTTATTCACTAGGAAACACGAACATAAACCCACAATAACGAAGGTACCGCTTGCACGACCGGGCACTAGCTAACACAGTTTGGCAGTGAGGCAGTGTGAATGAGGCAGTGTTGCCACCACACCTGCACTTACATTACATCACGTTTTCCTTTTGTTTTAGATATAGAAGAAACTGGTACTACATTAAGGCAGACGATTACATTATTGAGTTGGATATGTATTTGTTCCCATGTTTATATGTTTTAGATATAGTAGTAGCACAGGAAGGTGTATACGCTAATATGTGTTTTTTTTTGTATTCTCATTAATTTCTTAATAATTGAGCTGATCCATACCAATATTATAACATAATTTGTTTTATGTTTTGAGTGGTAGAATATATATTTGTCAGCTAATGCTGTATCCTACAGACTAAAAACAATGACAACATTACGTAATTATCTTATAATTCCTTAGAACAAAATGAATAACTTATCACAACAGAGGAATTTTGAAAGCGTCAATATTCATATAAATTCACCCAACATATTCCAGCAACATTTATCTTCAAGTTCACTACGCCATCTGTAAGTCAGCTCATCCAAAAAATTACGTCAAGTAAAATATGAACATCAAAGGAATATATAGAATTTCATCCCACGTGCGAGTTCTTCTAATTAAGTGCACAGTTGAATAGTCGGTTTTGGCATTAATCTCAAAAGTTGAGGGTGTAAGTTTCCGTGTATTATTTTATTTTAGAGATTATTTGCCCGCATTGTAGGTTATATATTTTCAGGCTAATAATACTGAAGGACTAAATAGACTTTACGAATTTGAAAAGCATGTTTGACGTGCGGCCAGAAATAAATTAGGGAAGGGTAAAACTATTTAGGGAATATGAAAGCTATACCGTCATGGACCAAAGGCAAAGGTACTGGAGAACAAACTTTTAGAAACAACTTCATTGTAAGTATCATGAAACCATGTCACATACAATTCCAAGCTTTGTATATTTGCATTTAACACTGTTCTCTTCATCCAGTTGTTGCCCCTTCCTACGTGTTGGACAGGCTTACCTGTTTTCCACCAGGATATTTCCTGCATCCTTTTGGCCATAACTTAATTCTACCAACAATTTGAAACTATTTAGCACTGGTATCGGCAAGTGGACCAAAGGTGAATTATAATATATGACAATGGCAGTGAATGAATGAATGAATGAATATACAGTATAAAAGGTCGGTTAAGGTGAAAGAAGGGAAGTTTTTATTGGTTAAGTAGGAGAGAGAGTGGTATTTTGTATTTTATTTTATTTATTTATTTTTTTTTTGGGGGGGGGGGAGAGGCACTATAGAGTGGGTGGGGGAAAGAGAACGTAGGAAAGATGAAGTACAGTGGAAGAGAAAAGTTAGTGGGCCGTCCACCTTGCTGTTTTTATTTGTTCATCTTATTTTTAGAGCAAGTTACAAAGTTGCTGAAAGCAGGAATGATTTTAACAAAGGGATGTCTATGTCTGATCTTTTAAGTGTAGCTTTCAGTCTGTTTTTACCTTCATCTGTGAGAGTCCGTTCCAAATGGTCTTGATTTATATGTTTATATGTTTGCCTGACAAAGTCGGGTTCTTCTTCAAAAACGTCGCAGAGAAAATGAACGCTGCCCAATGTTAGTTCTGATAGCTCGATGTTATCTTCTCCCGTTTCCTTCTCCTCATTGGCGCTATTTGGTGGTGTGTCCTTGTTTAACAGGAGGGGGAGGAGTGGTTCTGGGGGTCCCTTTCTGGGCGATTTTGGCTTGGTGTTGGAGGAAGCTGGTGGTAATGTTGTGGCTTCCCCGGGTTCCATTGGTGTCTCCTCCTCTTCTAGGTGTTGTTCATAGATGTGAAAAGTTGGGGACTCCTGTAGTTCTGGAACTCGGTGATCTTGTATCTTGGGGGCTTCTTCTTTGTTGACGTCCTTTTGGTGGTTGCAGGGGTCGTGAAGAAGGCCTTCTGAGGGATGGTGATTGTTGGTAGGTTGTTGTGTGACAACAGACTGGGGATCAGCTGGCAGAGTCGGTGTTTATCTGAGCCGGCCATGGCTATAGATGTCTGAATACAGGCATAGATCTTGGCCCTCATTACCGCTTCCTCATCTGCTGTGGTTGTAGTTGGTGGCGACTTTAGTGGAGCATTCCGTGGAGAGAATGAGGAGCCCTTGACTGGAGCTCCTTCAGGGCCTGTGATGTTGGTAGCTTCACGTCCCTGTCTCCCTGTATGGATGGTAAATGCCACTGATTCACCATTTCTTATTGAGGCTTTCTTGGTGTTGTTGTTGTTGTTGCTTATATTGGAGTGGTGGCAGAAGATATCCTCATTGTTCTTCGTCGTAATAAATCCATATCCTGCCTTATAATTATACCATTTGACAGTACCACAGGTAATTGTGTTGTTGGTGGCCATGGTAGCTTGGAGAGGCAGGTGGTTGCAGGCTGGTGGAGCTGCAAGCGATTGGCCGACGACCTGTGGTAATAGTTTGTTTCTTAGCGTATATCTATTAAGCTTCCAGATCAGAGTTGCGGGTTGGTGGTAGTGTAAATCTGGCTTTATCAGTTTTGGATGGAGGCGTGTTGTGAGTGGTTGTGTTGTGGACCAATGTTAATGTATCCCTGAATGTTGCCTCTGTATGGCTGGTTGTGTTCACGTTATTAATGGTAGGTTGGTGGATAAGCTGATAAATTTGTTTATTGTATTATGTGTGATGAAGTTATTGTTGTTATGTCCATTTCAGTGATATATGATTAATGGCAATATCAAATTTGATAACTTATGTATTATGAGAGTATTGGAAATACGAGTACAGCGCTAGAGAAGCGTACATAATAGTGACAATGCATTCAGCTTGGATGTACATATAATACTGGTCTAGCATTCATATTCTTACCGATAGTATAGGTCATAAAGGTTTATCATTTAAATTATCTAAAATCATCTCCCTCTTATGTATGATGGGAAAGACTAATACAAATTATGCTTTAGTGAAGTGTTATATTTCAATATTAAACATCAGATTGATTCATATATATAGAAAGTTTAATAGGATATTGTCGACATTTAATATAGGGGCCTTACGCAACAAAATATAATCACACCATTATTCCCGAAGCTAACGCCGGTTCAATGACTTATAAAAGAGAATTATCAGCCAATTAACAGACGTGCAATTTAGCAGTATTGAAAAAGTTGGCCGGATCAAGAATATATGTGCTGGCCTCGCTTGGTTCCAGGATAGTATTTGGAACTGGAAGTGTGTGGATATTAGTGTTGTAATGAGGATGTGTAATGTTGAGGATGTGTTTAATTATATTTTTGTTAAATGCTGTAATTACTAGAAGTAATTATTTCCACGCTATCTAGCACCCCCCAACCCCTCTTATATAT